>QXVZ01017257.1:0-18807 GCA_008931825.1 Phallusia fumigata | reverse complement strand
GAAATTATGGCTGTAAGTAACTATAATCCCGAAATATAATATACTAAAATTCTGTTTTCTGGGTTTAATGTTTTGCTGCTCATGAGTTATTGGTACAGAGTTATTTTAAACCTGTAATGAATGTGTTTAATCTCTTCATGTTTGTCCCCAGGCCGAAGAGGTAAAAAAAAAGGTTTCCCAAAGAACCGAAAACTGGCTGACTCCGGACATAGTGGTTAAGGTGACCACAAAACGCTTGGGTGAAAAATACTACAAAAAGAAAGCTGTGGTAAAGGAGGTTAACAACAAGTAAGAGTATTTTATTCAGGCATTCTAACAGACATGTGATCTCCTGTTTCATATTTTAGATTTACTGCTGTGGTAAAAATGTTGGACAGTGGTGACAAAATCAAATTGGATCAAATGCATGTGGAGACCGTTATTCCTGCACTGGGTTTGTGTGTGTTAAAAAAAGGAAAAAATATGTCTCTCTTCTATTGGTAATAACCAGGCGCATTGTTTTCCAGGAAGGAAGGTAATAGTAGTAAATGGTGGCTACAGGGACTCTGTAGCCACAATGGAATCAGTGGATATTAAGAAGTTTAGTGCCGCTATAAAAATTGTTGAGGTTCGTTTTACTAAAAAAATCTGAAAATAATATGTATATTGCAATTTTTTGCTTTGCTTTGCAGGGACCATTGAGTGGAAGGATTGTGGAAAATGTGAAATATGAGGATATTTCTAAAAAACATGAGTCTACCTGACAGCATGATTGTTATTAAAAAACAGTGCAAAGAAATTAAGACCATGTAATGGAGATGAATGTTACTTCAGCAATGTGGCTTGTCCTCAAAGTGCATACAAGAACCTCATTCGTTGGGGGTGTTTGGGACGAACTATAATATTTCAAAACAGTTGAAATATATGAATAATTCTGCCAAGCTATAAGCATTGTTTGATTGCAAATAAAAGTTTAGCAGTTTTATTCCTGTATTTTATCTAGAGCAAAAACAATCCAAACACAACTGTTATGTCGGTACCAATAGCAAGAGGCACCTTTGGGGCTTAAACAAGTAGTGTTGTTTGTTGCCAGGATGGCTAGTGCAGCTACCAAAATTCGAAGAGGGGTTTATAATTTTTACTGAGTAAATGATTCCTGATATCACAGGATTTGTATTGTAGTCTCAAAGCCAGTGAGTTTAGAACAGACCAGCTATGCCACCAAGATGGTGGATGACCGAGTGGTTATCTTGACAGTCTGCTCACAAGGTTCTTGGTTATTTGTGTTTCTCTGAGCAAGAAACTTAAGCAGCAGTGCTCCAACAAACCAAATTAAAAATGATCCCATAAAACTGCCAAGCAGGTAGCCCGTCAATGGACTCATTGCAGGCATAACACATACAGGAGTTACTAAAATGCAACTTAGACTGTGTATTCAGTTTGTGAAGAAATCACAATAGAAGTTAGTTAGGCAAGAATAAACAGTGAATGTGTAACAAGGCAAAAATTGTGTAATAAAATAGTTTTGTTTTGTTGTGGACACAAAACTTACTTAACACACTCTGATCAAAACCAAATCATGCATTTGCAAAGGTAACATCATAAAACTTGTATCAGGTATATAAATGTTTTTGGAAAAATGTGTAACAAGGCAAAAATTGTGTAATAAAATAGGTTTGTTTTGTTGTGGACACAAAAATTACTTAACACACTCTGAGCAAAACCAAATCATGCATTTGCTAAGGTAACATCATAAAACTAGTATCAGGTATGTTTTTAGAAAACGGTGAAAATACTGGAAGCAAACAAACTATTCAGTTTTAACAGTTATCTTTGGTTGGATCCCCAGTCTCCTCAGCTCCTTCAACAGTGGCTGGTACATCTGACTCTTCAAAGGAGTCACAAAGCCCTTCTTTTCAATTTTTCCTAAAACACAGGGTTTGCCACACTATTAATGATGGCAAAAAAGAAGGCAGCCACTAAACCAGCAAAATGGGGTGCAGTAATATTTACTTCCTAACAACAGGCACATATGATCAGTTAATCTGTTTCGTATTTTTAAAACCAACAAAACTATTTATCCTTTTCTATTTCCTGACAGTAGGTTTTAGTAACATATTTACCAAGCAACATCATTCTGGCAGCAATGGCACATGGATACCCCACTGTTTTTGCCATTGCAGTGTGATTATCATCTCCGTACACCACCATGTCAATATTGTGAATTTCTTTGGTTCCATTTTTAAATTTTCCCTCTATTTCATGCCGGAGAATTATAACATCATGTTCTCCTTTTTCTATATGCAACAATTCATTTTATAGACAGTTCAGCAACTCGCACACATTGTCAAATTTGATTTGAAACAAATACATCACAATGAGTTACACAAAATAAATAGGAACAATCACAAATTCTTGCACATACCAAATGCCATTTTTGAGCTTAGATGTCTTGCTAAAGCTAAAAGTGGGCTCCCAGCTTTTTTAACAGGTGAGTCACTCAACAATCCCAATCTAAGTGAAAAATATACATAAAGGTATATTACTACAGCATTACCTAACATGGTTAGCATACAAACATGTGTTTACCCTTCAACCGCCTTCAAACCATTTTGGTCCACAGTTTGCAGGACAAGATTCTTCAATTCCTCAGTGGTCATGTTTTCGTTTGAACCAAGCAAGTTTGACATAAAGTCTTTCTAAAAGGAAAACATTAAGTTGTTTACCTTTCCATCTATTCAAACTGTGATTTTGGTGGCATAAAGTTTCCAACACTAGATACCACCAACACAAGTTTTACCCATGTAAGTGCAGGGGCACCTTCACTCAACAGAGGATGTGGATCCATGTTTATAAGCCCCAGGTCCAGTAATGCAACAGCAGTTTTTGCAAATCCCTGTGGCAAAAAGTTAGATAAAGCAAGCAATGTTAGCCATCACATAAAGATTGGTGACAAAACCTTGTAGCGAAGAGTTCCCCTTATCATAGTGTGTATGTTGCCAAGTCCATACTCATCCTTGTATTTCAATGAGTCGCGGTTCGGAAGACCTTCCAAGTTAAACCCAGGCATGAAATCGATTGGCAGGACACCCTTTCTGTAAGTTTCTCCATCTCCACCCATTTCGACTATTTGATTGTTCTGGAGGTATCTCGTGGGTGCCAAAGTCACCAAGAGCACTCCTTCCGGACTCCAACTGCAGAAATTAACGCAAGGTAATACATTTGCAGTTTACAAACACAGACATTGAACAAATTACCTAAACTTGTACTTAAGTGGATTGTCTGATGATTCAGGGGCAGGCAAACCACCACACCAAGAGACAAAAGATGAGACCTAAATAACAGAACATCAAAATAAATTTTAATTAACACTAAACACAGATCTGTCTAGAACTCTTTTCAAAAAAATAAACTGGTCAAATAGTTTCTTAAAACAACATTAAACGAGTCGATTAAGTAAAACAAGTAGTTAACCTCTCCATCTCTGTTCCATATGTGATCAAAACATTCCATAGCCAACATGTGATCAATACCAGGGTCAACCCCAACCTCCATGATAATGGAAATGTCAGCATCTATTGCACTAGCAAATTCACAATACAAGTAATAAACTTCCAGGTACAATTTTCAAAAACAGGCATACCTCTGTTCAAAGCTCTTCATTTCAGCCGAAACATAACTTGTAGTTACCATGCTTTTCTCATGCTTTATGCACAGTTTAATCACATCTGAGTGCAGAAAGTGTGGAAGAAGGCTGAAAAGAGCACATACATAAGATTTCATATTTGATATCTATCTATCCACAAATGCACCAATGCAGAATAATACCTTATTACCAAGTCATGCCCCTTCACCAGCTCATCAAGCCGATCTTTCTCTTTGTTTACATCCAAAAGCACAGGGTCGATGTGCTTGTTTTTCAGAGACATCCGCTGCAGTTCCTGTGGCATCATCGATGCTGCAGGTAAAACATTAACAGGGTTTTTAATTTTGAAACAACAAAAACTGATTAAAAGTTACGAGACTTGCCGACAGTGACTGCTGTGTCCCCATGTGATGTGATGTATTCAACTGTGGTCCCAGATACAAACCCTGAACCCAACATCAGGACTTTGTGATTTTTGGATGATGTTGCATACATCGCCCCTTCTTTTTCTCTACAAAAAGTATTTTGTGATATGTAGCAGACTGCACTAAAGATAAAAACACTTACCTTTTGTTTCGCATATTTTCAATGTATTTGAATTTGGGTGTAAGCTCTCCATTGGAAGCAATAGTTGCCTAAAAAATGACANATGCACCAATGCAGAATAATACCTTATTACCAAGTCATGCCCCTTCACCAGCTCATCAAGCCGATCTTTCTCTTTGTTTACATCCAAAAGCACAGGGTCGATGTGCTTGTTTTTCAGAGACATCCGCTGCAGTTCCTGTGGCATCATCGATGCTGCAGGTAAAACATTAACAGGGTTTTTAATTTTGAAACAACAAAAACTGATTAAAAGTTACGAGACTTGCCGACAGTGACTGCTGTGTCCCCATGTGATGTGATGTATTCAACTGTGGTCCCAGATACAAACCCTGAACCCAACATCAGGACTTTGTGATTTTTGGATGATGTTGCATACATCGCCCCTTCTTTTTCTCTACAAAAAGTATTTTGTGATATGTAGCAGACTGCACTAAAGATAAAAACACTTACCTTTTGTTTCGCATATTTTCAATGTATTTGAATTTGGGTGTAAGCTCTCCATTGGAAGCAATAGTTGCCTAAAAAATGACACATTTTACGAAAAATAAATCCCAATTTGTTTGATTATTTGTAAAAAAGTTATTTGTCTGGGTCAAAACCTAGTAGTTTTTTTGTAAAACCATGTTTGGAAAACTTACATTTTTCACAACAGGGCTGATATCAGTTTGGTCTTCAAGTTGTATGGTGGCATCATTTTTTGCCTGTTGAATTGAGTGAGAAAAGTTTTGATAAGATTTTTTTGAATGAAATTACTTTTTTCTTGGAAGTAATTCCATATTTCACACAACCTTACTATATCGGCAATATAAGGAAACAGGTGATCTCCAAAATACTGAGTAGCTTCTCTTGGTAGTTGGGCTGGCAGGTTGTCAACAGAACACATAAGAATTCCCTGGCCTTTAACACTGTAACATAAAACACAATAGTCTGTGTCTGTGGCAGGGAGGGTTCAAATTACGAAAAACAATGAAAAGGATTCAGTTACAGTCTGGGTGAAATGCGTTTAAAGCCTGTGCAACCATGTTTAAATGCAACCAATCGTATTCCTTTAAATTTTAAATATTTGGTTAAATTGTGTGTGAATTCAGTAGTGAATTATCATACCCAGTGGTAGTGGTGTTTGTTGCAGCATCATACACCTCGAAGGGAGCATCAATACTTGTGCATTCATTCATGAACTGAATCGAGCCACCAGGGTCAGCGGAAATGTCTCCTATTGCTACCAGTCTGAAATATGAACCATGTTATTGTGATCAGCGGCTTGTAAAAGTTACATTTGAAGTGGGACTTGACAATAAGATAAGAGGCAAACAAACATACCGCTGTGGCAAACGAGGGCAGCCTGGTGAGTCACTAGCAGAGTGCCGCACAAGGGGTGACATTTTGGGAGAATGGGATGAATCTTGCAAATACATCGCGTCTGGTGTGGCCAACAATCTTGGATCATTGGGCCTCCAGAAGATTCCGTTGACAATGCAAGAAGCATAGGGGGCTATCTAAAAAAATGTGTAGCATTTTGTACAAATGACCTCTGTTGGAAACATAGTTGTCTCCTACCTCCTTGGCAAAAACAGATTCATACAACTCAGGGTGATCGAAGTATTCTTGCATGTCAAATCCACCATCATTTTTTCGGCGTAAATGGTCATGCATGTCAACCACACATCCATATACCATGCTGGAGTCTGCAATAAAACAACATTTTTTGTTGTTTTTATATTTACAGTATATATGTATCATGTCGTATTCTCTGCAAATATAAGGGTGGCTTTTCTTTTAACATACATATGCTTTTACACATTAAATAAAATTTTCTACATAAACCATTTTCCATTATGCACTATATATGTATTTTGTGTTTTCGAGGGTAACCATTTTTTACATCCAGAAATCTGCCATATTTAAACCAATAACTTAGTAAGGCACCATGTAAAAAGATTGCTCACCAAAGCATAATCTAACTAAACAAGTAATACGCCAGTGGTCAAACAAGTATGTTACATCTTTCTAACTATGTAACACAAGTCATATAGGCCTGCATAAACCTCTGGGTTAACCAATAGCCATCCGGACAATGATAGCTTATTGACCCAACATTGGCTTAGGAACACCTTATTCAGCATTGTGTTTTATTTAACCTGTTTATCCAACAAGAAGGTGATAAGGTGTGCAACCTTGAACCGAAATAGAAAAGTGAAGGTTTATTTTATTGATGGTAACCACATGTGCAAATTTAAAATGAGCAACCAAATAAAAAAACCATGAGACTTATTTTTATGCTCAGTGTAGGGATAAAAATCCTGTGTCCCAAGTTTCTGACAGCAAAAACAGTGGCACATTAGAAGCATTAAACATTGAGGGTCTAATGGGTTTGTGAATTTGGAGTGCACAGGAAATCCTTGGCAACAAAAAAAAACACAATTACAAGTACACAACATGACACAGGATATTGCACAAGACCGTATAGACCTAGTTGCATGTTAGCATTAGTCATTACAGACTTTTTGAACATTGGCACTGGTGAAAATATCTAACATACCTCCATGTTCTGCAACATTTTTTAACTCATGCGGTTCAACATACACACAAGGAAGTTCCCTGAAAATTTCCTGCGCCCCCTGGAATCAGGCATGTTTTTAAAAGGTTAAATGTATCAAGGGAGGAAATATAACATAATCAAACCATTTATCACAATTTGTAGCACATATGTTTTTCTACACTTACTTGAGAGACATTTCCAATGCCAGTGAAAACAAATGTGAGTGGCCCAATGGATTCTGGCAACCTTCCCAATGATATTTCATACCCAGCATCTCTTACAGCCTGAATAGCTTGTCCTGATGTCCGATAGTTGTGTGAAATTCCAATATGCTGGAAACCAATTCAGCAAATAATTTTTGGCCTAACTCGGTTCAATTCAAAAAATCAAAGGTGTACATCACAATAAACTTCTAGAATATATGGTTTATCCTACCATAAAAGGTGTGTGGTGTCCATGTGCTAGCAATCGTACTCCCATCCCATGCAAAATATTGATCATACCTGCATATCCAGCAAATTTACCAAAAGCCACAACCCGTTTTCCACTTGCCTCTTCCATCTTTTCATAATCTATAAGCCTTATGTTCTGAAAAAAATATCACTAAAGTAACATTTTATAAATGTTAAAAAAAATCTGAAAGCAAGGTCTGCTCCAAAAGTTAATACAAGTTACCAATTTCTAATGACAATTTTTCTACCAAATTTTACCTTTTCCAAGACAGCATCAAGCATCGCCATGTTTTCAGTTTGTGCTTTGATAGTGTGGGAGAAAAATACATATGTTTTGTCAGAACATAGCCTTTCAATAGGTACTTGCTTGACTCCGAGAATAATTGAGGCTTCATCTAAATCTTCTTCTACCACTGCACCAGCAGAAACATATNAGGTGATAAGGTGTGCAACCTTGAACCGAAATGGAAAAGTGAAGGTTTATTTTATTGATGGTAACTACATGTGCAAATTTAAAATGAGCAACCAAATAAAAAACCATGAGACTTATTTTTATGCTCAGTGTAGGGATAAAAATCCTGTGTCCCAAGTTTCTGACAGCAAAAACAGTGGAACATTAGAAGCATTAAACATTGAGGGTCTAATGGGTTTGTGAATTTGAAGTGCACTGGAAATCCTTGGCAACAAAAAAAACACAATTACAAGTACACAACATGACACAGGTTATTGCACAAGACCGTATAGACCTAGTTGCATGTTAGCATTAGTCATTACAGACTTTTTGAACATTGGCACTGGTAAAAATATCTAACATACCTCCATGTTCTGCAACATTTTTTAACTCATGCGGTTCAACATACACACAAGGAAGTTCCCTGAAAATTTCCTGTGCCCCCTGGAATCAGGCATGGTTAAATGTATTAAGGGATGAAAATATAACATAATCAAACCATTTATCACAAGTTTTAGAACATATGTTTTTCTACACTTACTTGAGAGACATTTCCAGTGCCAGTGAAAACAAAAGTGAGTGGCCCAATGGATTCTGGCAACCTTCCCAATGATATTTCATACCCAGCATCTCTTACGGCCTGAATAGCTTGTCCTGATGTCCGATAGTTGTGTGAAATTCCAATATGCTGGAAACCAATTCAGCAAATAATTTTTGACCTAACTCGGTTCAATTCCAAAAACCAAAGGTGTACATCATAATAAACTTCTAGAATGTATGGTTTTTTCTAGGGTTGCCAACTCTGTTGAGCAACAATAAAGGACATAAAAACTTAAATTGATATATTATCACGTCTCGAAGACACAATTTTAATTGATATTTCGATCTGATAATGACATAAAACATTGGCACTACTATTACAAGTTTTCTCACATACGGCTCGATTTTGTGAAGGGCTTCATCACTACCTNAAATCACTGGTGGCCTTGCTCTTACTTGGGCTTAGTTTCAGCATCTGTGACATGGCGAATAAAAATTGCATCGTCAACCTCCCTGTTTGGTTCAGGGTCACTGCTGTACAATGGAGAAGCTGCAACAGCCAGCACTGATCCATCATCACTAAAGGCAACAGATGAAACAGGGGCAGGAAAGCGATGAAACTGACATAGGCGCTTTTTGTTAAATCCATCCCACATGTTAACAAACCCATCAGCACCACCTGAAAACAATTTGTTGTTGAAAAATATACCCTCCTAACAGCAAAACTTCAATGTCTGTAAACTAACCCCACAGAGCGGTAGGAAGTAAATAACTAATTGTTACACAAAAGTTGTTGGATTTTAACATAACATTGCAGTTAAATAACTATTCTATGATACTGTTTTGCATTAATAAAGCCTACTTAAAAAAAGTATCACATATGTTAGTAAATAAGCAAAAATCACAAAATACTTATATATACCTGTTGCAAAAGTGTTGTATCTGTTGTGGAAAGCAATAGTGTGCACAGAAAATATACGCTCAATTCCATCTTCCTTAATGCGGTGACATTTAAAAGCATATTTTTTCTTTTGTTCCTCAGCAGAGGGATCCAAGTACTCCACGGCCACCCGACCTTCAATTGAGCTTAAAACGAAACCCTGCAAAACACATGTTTAAGCTCTACTAAATATTTTGCATTTGCAAAACTACTACCTGTTTGTTTGGAAAGCTTCGAATGCATCTTGTTTGATACTTTAAGCTCGATTCCCTTCTTTGCTCCACATATCCCATGTTTCTTAAATCCCAGACCACCACACTCTTACCTGATGTGCCAACAATCAGGCGATGGCCACATACAGACATTGTGTAAACCTAGATGCACAGATGTTGTATTTACATTGGACATATAATAGATCTGCAGTTGGTTTATGTGTAATGCTCACTTTTCCTGGTTGTGAGTATGATCCAATAGAAGATTTGTTTCTGGGGTCCCATAACTTAACAGTTTCATCCCAGCCTCCAGTAGCAATTACATTTGTTTCCGAACAATATTCCACACATCTGCACAAATAAAAAACCGTTGCATTCGTCTATTTAGCTAGGTTGAGAATATGTGATACTGCAAATGATAGCCAAAGCATAAAATAACACCTTATAGCAGCATTGTGCATTCCAGCTAGACTTTCTCTACCCATGTTGAAATCATACATTAGCAATGATCCATCTAAAGCACCACTCCATGCATGTACAGAGTCCTGTCGCAAGAAAATTAATAAAGTTTAGGCGGCTATGCCAATCAAACAGGTTAAACTTTGGGCATTACTTTAATTAACAACCATGCAAAGTTCGAGTTTGGTTAAACTTGTGAGACATAATTTAATAAAGTTTTCTCCTCCCAGTTTATGTCATTTATATTTATGTTACACAATTAACATATCAAAACTTACCGAGAAGCAGCAGTCCAACACTGGAGCTTTGTGGTCATAACGAAAGCGACAAGTGTTTTCAGTGATATCATACAGTCGAACTGAAACATCCCAAGATGAAGCAAGCAGGAACTGCGCTGTTGAGGGACTGAACTTTACAGATGAAATGCCATCCTTGGGACAATCATTAAGCTTGAATTCATTTGACATATTTCACAACTTTTTTACAAGAAGTGTTTTATAGTGAAGTCTAAAAAAGTAAAATTTAATACTTGCCAAGGTTGTTTGTAAAAACACTTATACGCTAGAAATGTGGTATACACATTTTCTGGTAGTGCTCAAATAAGCTAACCCCTACTGTGTCCGTGTGACAACTGTCATATGCACCTTTTCCTTTATATTTCAATGGTTTTGATTTGTGGATACTTTATATGGCGGCCGTCGAGCTACTTAAGTTTTGACTTGGATACGATACGAATAGTCATTCAGCTTCTTTTTACGTTTCGTTTGTCACAATACANAGTCTAAAAAAGTAAAATTTAATACTTGCCAAAGGTTGTTTGTAAAAACACTTATACGCTAGAAATGTGGTGTACACATTTTTTGGTAGTGCTCAAATAAGCTAACCCCTACTGTGTCTGTGTGACAACTGTCATATGCACCTTTATATTTCAATGGTTTTAATTTGTGGATACTTTATATGGCGGCCGTCGAGCTACTTAAGTTTTGACTATTTTCAAAAGCACTTTGTTTAGAACCCACTTCGCCTGTTCTTCGTTGAAAAACCATTGAAATATAAAGGTGCATATGACAGTTGTCACACAGAAACAGCGCAATATTTTCAAAAGCATTCCCTACTAAAACTTTGTTTAGAACCCACTTCGCCTGTTCTTCGTTGCCGCCATTCTAATATTTAGATGTTGTTACATTTACGTAACAACTTTAAGAACCATAAAGTTCGTTCACGATGTTTGAATAAATTAATCACATTTTAACAGCAATGAAATGATAATTTTTTTCAGTGAAAATTTTTAGGTTTTTGACAATTTTACTAATAATAATATCTGTTTTAGATGTTTCGTCAGCGGTTGCGTCAAAGTGTTTGCAGACAGTTTGCGCAGTTTGTTTGAAACATGTTTGCGTCCGTTGCAAATCGACATAGCGCTTGGCATATTGCAGCAATTTCACGTTTGCTGGTTTTCCTTTTGCAGGTTTGTGATAATGTAAAATAATACAACAGTTTTTTTTCAGCGGCACTGACATAATGTTGTTTGCAGGTAATTGCAAATGCTGTACCTGACCACAAAGCCGACGCTTTTACTCCTGTACAACAACGTACAACCGGATATGGGGATTGGCTTGTGAGATCTGCAGTAGATGGCTTCCATAAATGGGATGCAAAATATTTCATTTTTATCACAGAACATGGGTATGAAGTTGTACCATAGCTTTATTTGTGAAAGTCTGATTAAATGTCGAATGTTCTTGGCAGGTACATGAATGAAAACATGTTTGCATTCTTCCCATTATTTCCACTATTAACTCGATGGTTGGCGGGAATCCTTTTTACTTTACTAACGTTTCTGTCTTTTCAAACATGCTGTATCGTATCAGCAACAATAATTAATTTCTTTGCATTTACTGGTAAGTTTGACATTGCGCCAGTTTTCACATGATTGCAATTAAATTTCGTCACACTAAAAATTATCTTTACACAGGAGCAGCATTGGCCATATTTGATTTGACATGTTCAACATTTCAGTCCCCTAAATTTGCTTTCTTGGTCACAGCACTTTTTAGTTTCAACCCAGCTTCAATTTTCTTCAGCTCTGCTTATACAGAATCACTGTATGCATTTTTAGGTAAGAAAGGAAAGTAATAATTTCATTTGGGTAATTTTTAACTTCTATTACTTACTTTGTCTATACATTTAGTTTTCAAAGGTCTACATGCACTTACAAAAAAGGAAATGTTAAAGTCATCACTGTGGTTTGTTTTAAGTGCTTTGACAAGATCAAACGGAATCATAAACATAGGTTTCATTGCTTATTTTGGTTTACATGAAATGTTACTTAATTACCAAACTAATCCCAAGATATTCCCTGTTGTCAAATGGATTTGTAAGTTACTTTTATATTGCTCAATGAATGTTGTGCCATTTGTTTTGGTCAATTTGCACGGTTACATTGTGTATTGCACTCACAATCTATGGACATTAAGTTGTTTGGAGGCTCCCAGTTGGTGCTGTGAGTATCCACCTTCAATATACAACCACATTCAGAAGGAGAACTGGGGCCTTGGACTGTTCAAATACTACACAGTAAGAAAAATACCCAATTTCTTGCTCGCAACACCCACAGTTGTACTTTGTTTCTATGGAACTTTTGTATATACGAGGATGAGGTCACATGAGCTTGTGTATCTTGGCTTTCCATTTTGTACGACCGAGAATCAAAAGCCCCATCAGCCCCACGCTCTAATGTTTACAACTAAAAATGTATTTTGTTATGCTATTCACACTGTTTTTTTGGTACTGTTTGCAATGCTTTTTATGCACATTGAGGTGGTCACAAGAATGGTTATGTCAAGTTCTCCATTTCCATACTGGATTGCAGCATCTTTTATCTTCCAAGGTGTTCAATCTTCTGAACTCAAAGTTTCTCTTGCTTTATTTGAACACCTTGGTTTTATGTCAAAGGCAATTGTGTTGTATTTTGTTTCTTACCTTGTTCTTGGCACTGTTCTCCATGTAAACTTTTTACCCTGGACATGAAACCAATGATTCTGGTACTTGGTGCTATTCAGACCTGTTATACTTACACTAAATATTTTCTTGGCAGCTAGACAAAACATAACATAGTAAAGTTTTAATGTGGAAATAAATATTATCATGAAGATCAACAGGAATGCAACATTTCAAATATATAGATCTAAAAAAGCAGTGAAATAAAATCTCAAGGACTACACAGGTAAATTAAAAACACTTTGAAAATATGGCAGCTTATGCACAAAAGCATGTTTGCATGTTGAGGTCAAATAAAACGAAAACATTACACATTTTGGCAAAGGCCAATTGCACGCAAATATATACAATTGCACACCAGGAGAGTCAAAGCTTCACAAAATACAAACTAGTTTCAATACAATATATGTGTGGCCAACTCTGCATATACAAATAATGATTCTAGACACCTGTGTCAAACCCAAAGACCTCTACAACAGAACACATAAAATTTTCTCCTGTCAACAGAGGCTTGTTGTCAAATGTTGTGCAGTGATTTGAGAAACCATGCTTCAATTCACTGTCTACAAACAATCCATAGCTCCCACCCCCTCCACCGATCATTATGCCTCTTGAATCTGCCATCATGAACAAATCACTTTTAGGTTGCATAACTTCAGATTTGTTATTGCTGACAGGTGAGTTTAAGCAGGAGCTTCCAACAAGGGGTGGCAAAGAAACTGGGTTAGGCATTCGAATTGCTGGGGACGAGGAAACATTTCTTGTATCAAGATGAATCGGTGGAAGGGTGACAGTTCGGCCATCTTTGGAAGTGCCAGTAGGAGGTTTCACAGGTGGCAAGACCTTGTCATGTTTCTTCATAGAAGCATCCTGTTTGGCCAGAGTATTTGTGTTGTTTTTTGGGTCAGTAATTCCAACCCACTTATAAACTTTTGTTTCTGGCAGGAGGGAAAATATGAATGTTTCCCCTGTACCAAAAAATCCACAGTCATCCTTTCTATCAATCCATGCAGATGGTAGATAAGCACCAAGAACTTCATCCCCGATTGTTTTTATAAGTAGTATAGTTGGTTCATGCTCTTCAATACAGGAAAAGAAAGTTTGTATATTATACCCATTATTTTCAGTGGAAAAGAGAAGTGTGGGTTTGTTCAAGGCAATAGTCTCAGGAATCCAACAATATAAAGTTGAAAGCAAAGATTCATTAACAACATTTGAACTTACATCCTTTACTAGTGAAAGATAATCCCATGGATTTCGATGATAAATTGTATCAGCAGATTCAAGCTGTCTGTGGCTTAAAGACATTTGAATTTTCTTGTGCATCTTTTTTATTTCTTTGCTTGATGGAAGCTTAAAACTAAAAGCTTTTCTGAACAGCAGAGGTGTACTGACTTTTGTATCAATTATTTGGCAAAACTCAAAAACAGCATTTGCAATATCTGATGGATCTGATATTCCAACCTTTCTGTAAAACTTTAGAATGGCCAAAGCCACTCTATAAAGTGCTTTGTACCCTTCTAACAAATACATGTCAAAAAGCACCACTATGGTTTTAAATGGAAGACCAAGAAATAGACATTTTATCCACTGGTTGTACACACTTTCTGGATCAGATGTTAGGTTAAGAAGGCTCTTATGAGAAGTGGATGCATACCGTTGACTTAATTCTTTTAAAAGCAATGCCGATGCCGTTGATTCTGGTTTACTTTGATCCAAGTAGTGGACAGATTTAGAACTGGAAAATGTCAGGTGACATGCATGAGCAAACACCTGGCTGGAGTTGTCATCATAGTGCAAAAGCAAACTAACTATAAATGGCAACATTGGGCTAAACGATATGTGTGGAAAATGAAAACCAATACAGGCCAATATCTTTTTAGCTTCAAACACACCAAGGGAATTAAGAAAGTAAACTGGAAATTCATTTGTTTGATCAACATAACTTGGTAGTGGAATGGTGCTTGCTACATCTTGTAAGTTGTTTTCAGCAACAAAGTCTGCATACATCTGGTCATTAAACATTGAAGTGCTGCATTCCACCCTCTTTGCAAGGGTTTTGTAAAGCACACATCTAATATCATGTCCAACAGGAAATAACTTCTCTCGTAAATATGTCTTCATTGCTCGTTTGTTTTGACTGGAAGGCAATGTGATGACTTTGGTGACAGTGCCTGGAGAAGCGGGCCTGTGTTTTCCATCAGCAACGTCTCTAATTTTTTCTTCGTCGACGAATTGGGAAAAAGGTGAAACAGTGTCTCCTGCTCCATTTTGCATTTTCGCCAATTTTTACTAAAAATATTGCAAATAAAATGGTGGTATCTTAGATTTACCTGCCCAACATGCAATATTGCAGTGCAATTTTTGCAGCTCTTGTGACCACTTCATAGAAATTTTATAATTTGCATTGACATAGAAACAACAGACAATTACAAAAGAAACTTACAAACATTTATAAAACCATAGCAAACTTAAACTTGATGTTTTGAAATTAAAACGTTTTTCTTTAGACTAAACATCTGAATCTACTACAGCTTAAAACAGGAACCCAGGTAATTATGTGTACACGTTTTTTGTTCAAAAATTCCACTTTGGTTTTAAGTTATTCAATGTCCAACAACGCAAAACTAACGTCCTAAAATTACAGGGCACAGACAAGGTTACGATATAACCCAATATTTTGTGAGTAAAATTGCATTGCATGAGCAAAAACATAAAAATAGAAGTCACTTAACCATGACCCGCGGTTGGGAGAAAACGTGTGCAACTAAGCGTATCAGATTAAGCTTTCCGAGATTATGGTGGAACTGGAAATTGGTTTGTGAACGTTCTCTCGACTGAACATGAGATTAAGTTGTATTTTCCTGTCCGATTGTTGCTAGTTTAACAATTTTTTTTGTTAATTGTATGTTTTTGTTCTTCCACCGAAATGCCGTTTTGCTTTTGCATGTGGTTTTGCCAGCACTCACACGTGAGATAGAATGTGTTGTTGATAATTTTACTTAAAATAGATCAGGGTATGAAGCCTCAGTGTGATCTGCACTGGAAATGTAAATTAGATAGCTTTGGTTTGTGTGAATTGTGTTATAAATATGTAGCTGGTCTGTTGGCAACTATTTGGTGTGCAGGTTGCATGTTTATAAGTGCTTGTTTTCTCAGTAATTTTAGCCAATTGCTGGAAAGCACAGAACCTTATTCAGCATAATGGTCAACAAAATAGGAAAATGTTTTTAACTTTTTCCGGCTCCTATCTGGCACTATTGCTATGATTTGTTTGTGGCATATTCTATTTAATTTTATATCAAAGATGAGTAATAAATATTAAACTGGCCATTTGGGTAAGCACTTTACTCACAGATCAGGTACTAATGACAGTATTAATCTTACCCATACTCCATATTGTCTAAATTTCATGCCACCTACTCTGTTGCTGACAATTTTTTCTGAAGGTTGGGTAAACATGTGGAATAAGTTCCAAGTCAAATAGTTGATTTGCAAACTTTGCTTGTGCATGTTTTGCATTTGCATTTTGGCATATAAATTACTTTATCTTATAATTGCTTCAAGTATTTATGTATTTTATATCCTTTTTGTCTGTAACCAGTTTTGTCTTCGTTAGTGTTGAATATTTGTTGCTGTTGAAGTGTTTTAATTATTCTCATTATCGTTCAGTCATGAGCTTCAATATAATTGCAGATTACTTGCATAGGATGTGTTGTGTAAAGCTTTATCAATTACAAATAACAATCCACAGAAGAGTGGTAACTCATGGTGCTAGAAATTGACATGCATTGAAATAGCTCAAAACAACTCAATACTTCATGATGGGTACGGAACAAAAATATGCAATTCATGTTCATCCCGACATTGTGACTGGCACCCGATCAGTTGAAACAGTGATGTCAACCAAGCATACGACATCGGCTGAAGTTGTCAGTGAGGTGTTATCGCGACTTCACAACAAAGAAGGCAAATCCTATGTTCTGGTGGAAATGCATCAGCAACGTGGTGAAGAAATGGTGTTAGCAAGCTCTGATTTTCCTGTACAGCGGATGTTGCTATGGCCCCGACAGATTCAGCACTTCTACAAGTTCGTGTTACGCCAAACCAATAAAGATGGAATTGTTTTGTACAAAGGAGCTACAAAGTGGCAGGCAAAAGTGAATAAGGAGTCAGAGCAAAGGAATATGGTTGAAAAGGGATTTTTATCAGCATCTGAGCTCACCCAAGATGATACCTCCGACCTTTGTATGCTGTCTGAATTGACACAAAAGCAACTTATGGGTGTACTCAAGTCTCGATTTGAAAAAGACAAAATTTACACATACAGTGGTGAAATTCTTATCTCCATAAACCCTTACAAGTTCCTTGCTATTTATAACCCAAAGTACATGACAATGTACCAAAGTCGCAAGCGTGAAGACCTGGACCCACATATCTATGCAGTGGCTGACTCAGCATTTTCTAGAATGGTGGATGACAAACAAAACCAGTGTGTTGTGATAACTGGAAAATCAGGTTCAGGCAAAACACAAGCAACACATTTTTTAGTTCATCACACCCTGGCATTGTGCCAAAAAAGCTACATGACAGGTGTTGAACACATGTTAGTAGGATGCGTGCCTGTTTTGGAGGTAAGAAGGTGTATAAAGCTGCAAATTTTTGCTTTTAATTTCTAAATTGCCAACTTGTATGATCAGCAGCAACCTCTCATTGTTGTTTGGATTTTATGCCATTTCATTCATCTGATTATGTCATGCTCTTGTTTCCCAGTGCAATTATTTTTCGCATTGATGGAAAAATGAATTTTGCCTGATTAATAACAGTTACAGTGATTGACCAAATAGTTTGAAAATTCATTATTCAATCCTCATGAACAAAGTAAAGATCATTTAACATTACAGAATTGTAGGAGGTTTAAAATCCTTTTTTTCCATTTCACTGATATTATTTAGATTTTGTTAGTTTCTTGCAAGCAAGATCCATGGTATATATCTCAACATGTTTAACTCATCCACTTTTTTTTGCAGGCACTTGGAAATGCCCAGACTGAACACAACAATAACAGTAGCAGATTTGGGAAATTTCTCAGAATTTACTTCTATGAAAGTGGCCTTCTTTCTGGGCAAGTTGTTTGGAATTGTGCCAATATTGCCAATTGTATTTTTGCCAGTTTTGACTTTATATTGTTTTTAACGTTTCAATGCCATTGTTTTCAGAGCTGATATCCAAACTTATTTGTTGGAAAAATCAAGATTGGTCCATCAAGGAATAAATGAAAGGTGATATACATGTATTTGTATGTTTTACAATGAAAGGCTTTGTAGGTTAAAGTATTCAGTTTAACGTGTTGCACCCTGTTGCTTCAGATACTTAACAAGTGTATGATCATTACGCACATACATCTACAACCTGTCACTACTGCGCTGGTGACATTTGTAGTTCCTGTCATCTTCGCATAGGTCAAGCATTGCACTAATCCTTGTTTATAGGTTCACATGCTGACTTATACAGGTGTGTTTTTGCACTATTCGGCCAGTGGGATTAGAAATACACCTAGCTGACACATGTTTACAGTTGTAGACAAGCTACGCCTGTGTCCACCCGGCGTTAGTGTTTGGTCAACACCACAGAATGATTATGTTGTGTTGTATGGTTAGCAGGGGAAAATTAGAACTGTACCTTCTTGGTTGTCATGACATCGCTACAGCAATCTTGCTGTTATACGCTTTGTTTGCACAGTCTGTAAAGATTATTGCTAGGTGTTGATTGATTTTCATTGAGGCATAGCGATGTCTTTCATGGTGATTTGCACTGTTGCTAATAATTAAGTGTGTTACAATTACAACAAACTACTTGGGCAAAAAACACTACTAAAAGCCAGCTGTTTTTTTGCAAAAAAAACATTTGGTTTTAAGTTTGCAAATTATCCTTATATCTTGCTTACCTAAATAGTCGAGTGTTAAGAAACCATGTGAAACAG
>QXVZ01017252.1:0-31448 GCA_008931825.1 Phallusia fumigata | reverse complement strand
CTCAGAGACGTTCTTCAGTGTTTCACTGTCATTTTCACCACGGAATGGTGAAACTCCAGTAAGCAAGATGTAGGTGATAACACCAAGAGACCACATATCGGTGGAGCATCCAACAGTGTCGTTTTGAACCACTTCTGGAGCGCAGAACTCAGGTGTACCGAAGGCGATTCTTAAACCTGGTGGTGAAAAATCTTATGTCAGTTTAAGCTGACAAAAACACAGCAACAATTTAATTACATACACAACAGTTACAATTGGCTAGTTAAGTCGAGTATATAGTGTATTTATAGCAAGAATTATTCGCACCTTCGCCAGTTTTGAGCTGACGCGATACACCGAAGTCGATGAGCTTGATCTTCTTGCTTCTGCGTGTCATGAATAGGATATTCTCCGGCTTAATGTCAAGATGAGCAACCTTGTTCGAGTGAACAAAGGCAAGGGCCTCGCACACTTGCTTCAGCAAGTACACGCACATGTTTTCGGTGAGCTCGAACATTGGGCCTGTGACTCGTTCAAGGAGATCGCCACCAGACACGAACTGAACAACCAAAGAGGTCTCGCCCTTGACATCGAAGACTTCGTGAAGTTGCAAGACGCGAGGATGCTGGAGTTTCCTCATAATCTCAGCTTCACGCAACACCGGTGCTTTGTCAGCCTCGTCGGCAAAGCGGCAAATCTTAACTGCCCAGATCTTGCCTGTGAGGATCTCCTTAGCTCTGTGCACGACGCCGAAGGTACCGCGTCCGAGTTCCTCCATAATCTGGTACTTATCGAGTACGTTGGACTTGTAGACCTCAGCCAATCCGGGCACGAACTTTTCAGTGGCGTCGACCATGTCATCGTAGTTGCCTGCCATCATGCGATCTTCCTTGGTGGTGATTGGATCACAGGCTTGCGAAGGTCTGCTTTGACCGTACTCGTTCTCAGCTAAGACTCGGAACAGGTAGCTCGTCTTGCCTGAAAGATTGCACACCGTGTAGTGGCAGGTGCTTGAAGATGAAACCTTCATCCATCGGTCACTTGATACGGTGCTCTTCTCGATAACATATTTCAAGACTGGCTTGCCGCCATCATCCGAAGGCTCTTTCCAAGTCAGGTCAACAGTGTCGCGAGTCACTCCGGAAACCTTCAACAACTCTGGCTGGGACGGGACGTCGCCGACCAGAAGTTCGACTGTGGCTTGGTGTGTGCCGAATCGGTTCTTCACAGTGATGTTGTAGAATCCGGAATCGCGGCGGTCAGCATTGGTGATGGTCATGGATGTAAAGGACGGCGTTGTGATAAAGTGCCTATGAGCGTCCTGGCTGACGACCTTTCCAGCCTTTGTCCAGGTCACATCTGGCGTAGGTTTGCCCTGGATAGGCACCTTGATGCTAACAACCTCATGCACCTTGCAAACTGTTGCCTCGGACATCATGTACTTGGGCAGATTGACTTGCGCTGGAAGTTGAACATCCAACTGCACCGTGGCTGATATTGAGCCGCCATGGTTGGTAGCCCTTACGGTGTACGGCAGCTCATCAGCAGCAGTGACATCAGAAATAACCAACGAGTAGTGGTTACCCTTGCCCTCATGCATCTGATACTTCGGGCATCCCGAAATCTCGCGTCCGCCCTTATACCACTTCACGATGGGTTTTGGTTGTCCGGAAATCTTACAGCTGAACGTGGCGTTCTGGTTCGGTTTTAGCACCAAGTCACGAAGGTTTTCGACAAACTTAGGCTTGGTGACACGGATGTCGTCTTTTGGCACAACCTGTTCGGACACGTCTGATGGTTCCGACGCACCGGCCGAGTTCTCTGCGATCACGCGGAATTCGTAGGTAATTCCTTCCACTAGTCCTGTCACTTGATATACAGACTGAGTAAGTGTTTCGCTGTTTATCTTCATCCATCTCGGGCGTCGGTTGTCGCGGCGCTGCACGATGTAGTTTGAAATTCTGCTGCCGCCGTCAGCCTTAGGTTGCTTCCAGTTGAGCATGCAGCTCTCCTTGGATACCCCTGTGGCCACCGGTTGGCTTGGTTTCTGCGGTACATCGTGAGGTGGCTTAGCCGCCGTTGGGCAGTCAGTCTCTTGTGCTGGCGAAACACCGAAGCAGTTCTCGGCTGAGATTCGGAAGTAGTATGCGTGTTTCTCGATCAGTCGGCCGACCTTGTACGAGGTCTGTGCAGTGTTTGATGTCACCAAAGTCCACCTCGTTTCATCGTCTTCAATGTCGCGTTTCTCAATGATGTAGTTAGACACTGGGGCACCGCCATTATCGGAAGGCTCCTTCCATGTCAAAACCATGCTGTCTAGGGTCACGTTTGACACTTGAATATCTTGTACTTTGGATGGCACATCTTGAATCTCGACTTCGATGGGATAGGTATTGTGTCCGTGAACATTGGTCATCTTCACCATGTACTTGCCAGCATCCTTGTTTCTATCAGCGCACTTCACAAGCAAGTGAGTGTAATTGTCGGTTGTTTCAATTTCATGTCGTTCGCTCTTCTCAAACCGGCGACCTTCTTTGGTCCAAATTGCCTGAGCAAGTGGTCTTCCCTTGTATGGCACGTGGATACGCAAGGTCTGGCCGTGCTTTGTGGTGACTCTATCCTTGAATCGCATGTTGCTGTCATCAAGAAGAGGAACACCCTCAACGACCAAAATACCTTCAATGTCTACAGTACCAACGTTGTTCTTAGCGACCATGTGGTAACCGCCCTCATCCTCATCGGTGACATTTTGGATGTGAAGCGAGTTGGTCTGGCCCTCGGAGGACATCTTGTATTTCCTGCCACTCTGGAGCTCTTTGCCGAAACGAATCCATGAGATGTCAGGAAGAGGACGTCCCGAAACCTGGCAAGTCAAAACCGCAGTTGTTTCACGAACTGCTGTGGTTGTGTCCAGTGGTTTAATAATCTCAGGCTTCTCTCCTGACGCCTTTTTGGTCGCAACAGGCGCCTCCATAGGTCTTGGACGCGAACGTCCTTGCTCGTTGACAGAGTAAAGCCTGAACTCGTACTCGGCGCCTTGATCCAAACCTCCAATTTGGTAAATGCGATCGCGAATCATATCTTCATGACTCTGCTTCCACAAAGTCATGCCGTACTCGCGATGCTCGATAATGTAGCCTTGGATGCCCTTTCCGCCGTCAAACTCGGGTTTGCTCCAAGCCAGAGTGATGGAGTCCTTGGTGATGTGATGGACTTCTACATCTTCCGGTGGCGAAGGCTTATCGAAGGGATCCTTGCAAGCGACAATCTCAGTCGGTTCTGAAGGCTCACCCTCCGCAACATCGTTGAGGGCGATAACGCGGAACTGGTACTCGGCGTCTTCGACTAGCCCCTGCACCATGAAGGAAAGGTTCTTTGTCAGAACCTTGTTCACTCGAACCCATCTGTCCGATCCAGCTTCACGGCGCTCGACAAAGTACCCGGTAACTCGGGAACCTCCGTCGTCTCGGGTACGCGGCCACGACAAAAAGACGCGATCTTTGCGAATTTCGTTGAGCTCGACAATTTGTGGCGGTTGCGGCGGAAATAGAGGGTTCGTTGGCACAATGGGATCAGCATTCTGCAAAGGCTCTCCAAGCCCGAATGCGTTCTCGGCGTAAACCTTGAAGTAGTACTCGCGGCCTTCAGTAAGACCTTTCACCGTGCACTGCGTCGCTCTGACTTTGGAATCGACGGTGAACCAAGCGGTCTTGCTCACTTCCCGTCTCTCCACCACGTAGTTGGTCACCTCGCTGCCTCCGTTATCGAGCACTGGCTTCCATACAAGTTTCACCGATGTCGCTTCGACGTCGCCAAATTGCATTGGACCTTCTGGTGCGTCAGGTTTGCCTATCACTTGCACGTGGATTGTGACTTCCTTCTCGCCAAGTTTGTTGGTAAGCAAGGCCCGGTACTCGCCAGCGTCCCGACGATCGACTCCCTTCATGACAAGCTCAGCAGATTCAGCTTGAATTGCAGTCATGGCACGGATGTTCAAGTCGGCTTCCGCACCGCTCACCTTCTTCCACTCGACATGTGGCGAAGGGCGGCACTTAAACGGCACCAAGAGGCGCACAACGCCACCTGTGCGTGCAACCACGTGGTCAACAAAAGTGTCAAGCACCTCTGGGGGTCCACTCATGTCTCGGATGACAACAGGCTTCTCGATTTCGGCAGCCTGTCCTGTTCCTCCCGCGTTCAATGCAAGGACGCGAAGATAGTACTCGCCGCCCTCTGGGAGACCCTTCAGAGTGTACTCGGTGATACGAATGGGAGTGGTGTTGCATTTCTCCCCCCAAGTGTCGTCCTTGCGCATCTCGATGTAGTAGCCAAGCAGCTTCGAGCCTCCCTCAAACTCAGGTTTGTCCCAAGCGACCGAAAGCGTCGCCTTGGTTACATCAACAATGCGAGGATTCCTTGGGGCGCTTGGTGGTACAACTGGTTCTTGACATGTTGCTGGCTCCGTTTCCTTGCTTGGTTTGCCTTCACCCTTGGCATTAATAGCAATAACTCTGTGTACGTATTCAACACCTTCGATGAGACCGCTGCTAACAAATCTTGTTTGAGTCACTGGCGTTCTGGTGGCTCTAATCCAGCGTGAAGACTTTGGTTCCTTTCTTTCGACGATGTAGCCGGTAATTTCAGCACCACCATCGTTAACCGGTTCCATCCAAATCACTGTCATGCTGTCCTTGCTGCATGAAGAGATCTGTGGTGTTCCTGGTGCCCCGGGAAGGCCAAACTGGCTCTTCACTACGACCTCCTCAGATATCAAAGCCTTGCCGACTCCGAAACGATTCTGTGCCATAACTCGGAACATGTACTCGGTGTCCTCGTTGAGTCGGGTTATCTTGATGGTGGTTCTTGTAACAGTTGAGCTGACAGACACCCAGTTTGGCCTGTGGCTTTCGCGCTTTTCAACCACGTAGTTGCTGAGCGTCGCACCGCCATCGTACTGCGGTGGTTTCCAGTGAAGCACCACTGAAGTAGCTGTGATGTCCGAAACCTCGGCCGGTCCTTCTGGCGCGAGTGGCACATCAAGGATCACAACCCGAATGAGCTGAGTACAAGTGCCAGATGAGTTGGTAAGCGTAAGTCGGTAGTCGCCGCGGTCCTCAACAGTGGATTCGCGGATTTCCAATGAAGCAAGGGAGTCTGTGGACTTTATGGTGGTCCTGTGTAGATCTTCTTTGACCTCGTTGTTGTCCTTTGTCCATGCAACAGTGGGCGCAGGTCGACCGACAATTGGCAGTTTAAGGACGATTGGTGATCCCGCCTTGACGTTAAGGGTTTTCTGAGGCAGGCTTGTCATATCGACTTCAGGAGCTGCAAGTTGTTCTTTTACGGTAACAGACGAAAGCATTTCGCGAGCCTCACCAAGGCCACTTTCATTCTTGGCTTTGACTCTGAAATAGTAATCCAAGCCATCTTTCAATCCCTTTACGGTAAAGGCTTGGTCTTTGGTTTTTCCGACCGTCAGCCACTTCTCAGTGCCCTTTTCCATCATCTCGACGACGTATCCTTCAATTCGCGAGCCACCGTCTTGCTCAGGTCGCTCCCAAGCCAATGAAACAGTGCTAGCTGTGACGTCGGTGGCTTCGACCACTGCTGGTGGAGAAGNCGGAACATGTACTCGGTGTCCTCGTTGAGTCGAGTTATCTTGATGGTGGTTCTGGTAACAGTTGAACTGACAGTCACCCAGTTTGGCCTGTGGCTTTCGCGCTTTTCAACCACGTAGTTGCTGAGCGTCGCACCGCCATCGTACTGCGGTGGTTTCCAGTGAAGCACCACAGAAGTAGCTGTGATGTCCGAAACCTCGGCCGGTCCTTCTGGTGCGAGGGGCACATCAAGGATCACAACTCGAATGAGCTGAGTACAAGTGCCAGATGAGTTGGTAAGCGTAAGGCGGTAGTCGCCGCGGTCCTCAACAGTGGATTCGCGGATTTCCAACGAAGCAAGGGAGTCTGTGGACTTTATGGTGGTCCTGTGTAGATCTTCTTTGACCTCGCTGTTGTCCTTGGTCCATGCAACAGTGGGCGCAGGTCGACCGACAATTGGCAGTTTAAGGACAATTGGTGATCCCGCCTTGACGTTCAGGGTTTTCTGAGGCAGGCTTGTCATATCGACTTCAGGAGCTGCGAGTTGTTCTTTTACAGTAACAGACGAAAGCATTTCGCGAGCCTCACCAAGGCCACTTTCATTCTTGGCTTTGACTCTGAAATAATAATCCAATCCATCCTTCAATCCCTTTACGGTAAAGGCTTGGTCTTTGGTTTTTCCGACCGTCAGCCACTTCTCAGTTCCCTTTTCCATCATCTCGACGACGTATCCTTCAATTCGAGAGCCACCGTCTTGCTCAGGGCGCTCCCAAGCCAAAGAAACAGTGCTAGCTGTGACGTCGGTGGCTTCGACCACTGCTGGTGGAGAAGGTTGTTCGGAAATCTTAATAGCTGTTTCAGTTTCACGTCCTTCGCCGATTCCATATTCGTTCTCGGCTAGGACCCGGAAAAAGTAGCTTACTCCTTCGACGAGGTCCGGGATCTTGTAACCCATCTTTGAGCACTTGGTAGTAACTGTGCTCCATGTGCGACGGGTGGCTTCACGCTTCTCTACAACATAGTTGCGAATAGCGCTTCCACCATCAATCTCTGGCGCTTCCCAGCCGAACGAGATCGAGCTCCTGGTCACTTCACGAATATTGATGGGTCCAGGCTTTCCTGGCGTGTCGTATATTCTCACGTTGATTGTGGCTTCCTTCTTTCCGCATTGGTTCTCAAGCGAGATGGTGTATTTGCCTGCGTCGTAACGATCGGTCTTTTCGATTTCCAAGCGACTTGCGGCCTCGTGAGTCTCGATGAATGCCTTGGCGGTCAGATCCTCGCCGTACGGGGCCTTTGACCATGTGACAGTAGGTGCCGGGCGTCCCTTGACGAACACGTACAGTCGTAGAGGCTTGCCTGCGTGCACGCTCACAGTTTTGCGGAATGTATCGTCAAGTTCAAGTTCTTCGATAATGTCTTTGGCGGCAACAGCTTCCTTCAGAGTGGCTGCTTCCTCACTTACACCGTTAACGTTAACAGCGTAGACGCGGAACTTGTACTCGTGTCCATTCCTAAGACCAGTGACGGTAAACTCTGTGTTCTGAATGTAGTTTGATTTATGCATCTTCATCCAATTGTCCTCTTTGTCGGCGACGGACTCACTGCATTCCACAATGTAACCGTCGACAGAGCTGCCTCCATCGTACAGTGGCGCGTTCCATGCAAGACTTACGCTGCTGCGTGTCGAATCAGCGACTCGCAAATGGCTCGGTGCGGCCGGAGAGAATACAGGATCCTGGACACAAGCGTAAGCGCTGGCCTCACTGAAGGCTCCAAGTCCAGCAGCGTTCTCAGCCGCAACTCTGAACTCAAACTTAGCCTTGTGGCGAAGCCCAGTGGCCTTGAAACGAAGGTCAGTTACTTCTTGCTGTTTGTTGCAGCGAATCCATCTCTGGCCCTGTTTGTCACGCTTCTCGATCACGTAGTTCTTGATGCTTGCTCCACCATCGCAGGTTGGTCTTGTCCATGTTATGGTCACGGAGTCCTTGGTGGTTGCTGCGATCTCTGGTTGTCCTGGTGCCTGTGGTGCGACGAACTGGTTCTTCGCCACCAGCGGCTCCGACTCTAAGGGCGAGCCTTGTCCGTACTTGTTCACAGCCGAAATGCGGAAGATGTATTCGTTGTTGGGTATTAAGTTAGGCACAGTGCATGATGTTTGCTCGAGGTTTTCGTTAACAGCGATCCAACTAATTCTAGAAGTTTCGCGCTTTTCCACCACGTAGTGGGTGATATCAGCCCCTCCGTCTTCGACTGGCCTCTCCCACGATAGATTGCATTTCTCAGCACTTACGCGGCTGAACACAACTGGGCCCTTTGGTTGTCCTGGTTTGTCGAGCACCTTGACGTTAATGGTCGTTCTCTTCTCACCGCATTCATTACGCAACAACAGCGCGTAACGGGCGGTATCGTCACGTGTTACGTCTTTGATGACGAGTGCCGTGGAAGTCGGTGCAGTTACAATGGTCATATGATCTGTGTCTTCAAGATCGGTTTCACCCTTGGACCAAAACACGTTGGGTTGTGGTTTGCCTGATATTTCGGCTTCCAGACGCAGAGTGTTGCCAGCGCGAATCTGAACAACGTCCGACATGAATTTGCTGTCCATGTCGATTGAAGGTGGCTTGTACTTGGGTTTGCACACAATCGGGCCAAGAACGTCCGATGGTTGCCCAACGGTGCCGATAGCGTTGCGGGCGGTCACACGGAACTCGTAGGAGTCGTTAGGTGTCAGTCCAGTGACTTCGAAGACACACTCGGTAACATTGGTGAAATTGCATTTCAGCCATCTGCCGTCGGGTACATGGCGTCTCTCGATGTTGTAGTACGCGATCTTGCTGCCTCCATCGGCAAGCGGCTTCTTCCAGCGCAAAACGACAGAGTGACGGGAGATATCATCGATAACAAGGTCGTACGGTGCACCGACTGCACTAATCACTTCGACTGGGCGGCTCGCTTCACCAGGCTTGCTAATACCAGCTTCATTTTCAGCCACCACCCGGAATTGGTATTCCAAACCTTCAAGGAGTCCTGTAAAACGTATGTGATTAGTTGTTGGTTTATGGTTTAAACGCTTAGTTATCCACATATCGTAAGAAGCCTTACCTTTGCATGTGTAGGATCTGTTGGGCGTCGGCTTGTCGCTATCTCGCTGCCACAAAATCGAGTTCCTTTCCTTCTTTTCAACATAGTAGCCGGTTATGGCGCTGCCTCCGTCGTGCGTCGGCTCGTTCCAGCTGATTGCCACTGTGTCACGTGTCACTGCAGTGATGCCTGGCGTTCCGGGTTGTCTCGGTACGGCTAAAGACAGTGTTGGAGTTAAGTTACATGATATAAGGAGGGTGTAATCATTGGGGACAAAATGTATCTTACTGTATTGGTAGTCAGCTCTGCAGATTTCAGACACCAAGGGCTCGCCGATGCCGTACTTGCTCTCGGCCAGAACACGGAACTGATATTCAGTGTGGCGCTGAAGCTTTCCAACCTGTTAAGGTCAAACGTGCAAGTTAATAATAAGCAACATCGTACACAAAGGCTTAATGCAGACTTCAGCTGATCCAAACTTACCTTGATAAAGGTCCTCGTTGTACATGAAGTCACGTTAGACCAGGTTGCACGTCCGAACTCCCGGTAATCCACAGCGTAATTGGTAATTTCGCTTCCTCCTGTGTCTTGTGGAGGAGCCCACGAGATGGTAATGCTGTCAGCCGTAACCTCCGTAAAGTTAATCGGGCCAGTTGGCGCTCCGGGCATGTCTGTTAGAAAATAGTCATTTTTATTGTGTCAAATCTATCGCACCATAAGTTTTAGCGCTGATGAACGGTTCGTTAAAGACTTTTATGTTTGAATTGGGCCTTACCAAGTACAACCACATTGAGTTTGTAGCTCTTCTCCCCGACAGAGTTCTCTAGACCGAGCACGTATTCTCCAGCGTCCGTTTTCTTCGCGTCCTTGATAGTCAGTGACGTTGTGTCATCTTTAGTTACCATGGATACGCGGCCTCCCGCTGCAAATTTAAAAGAGGCGTTTAGTTGTGTCATCTCAACTCTGCGTCTAGTTTTGAACGCGGAGCAAGGATGCATACCTTTAAGTGGGCGACCGGCAACCTTCCAGCTGACAGTTGGCTTGGGCTTTCCTACAATGGGAACACTGATGTTGATTGTAGCACCTGCTTTTACGGTAACTGTCTTGTGGTAAAGTCCCTTTAAGTCGGCTTCAGGAAGCACTAGAAGAAAAAACATCATGTTATTGGAATGAGAGAGAAAACAATTTTTATCAACTATTTAACCAATAAACATTTATGTATATTACAGAGGGCATTTGTTTGTACCTTGTTCGTCCTTGGTGATAACTGAAGAGAAAGCGTCTCTCGCTTCACCAACTCCTGCTTCGTTCTTTGCCCGTACGCGGAACTCGTACTCAGCACCCTCGTGCAAGTTTGCGACTGTGTGCTGGAATACTGTTCCCTTAACCCGGCCGCATTCCGAAAACTTGTTCGATCCCTTCTCGGAAAGCTCAATGATGTAGGAGCTGATTCTGCTTCCGCCATCATACTCTGGTTTTCGCCAGGACAATGAGACAGTGTGCTTTGTAACCTGGCGAACATACAATACATTTTATACAATGCCGAAACAAGCTACCTTAATCATGGCTTTATGTTTAAGATTTTTAAACTTAGTTTACATAGCATGAATACCCACCTCAGCGATGTCGACACGCTCTGGGATTCCTGGCACTTCTGTGACGGTGATGGGTGTTTCGGTTTCACGCGGCTCACCAATTCCGTATTCATTTTCCGGCAGAATCCTGAACAGGTAAGTTGTGCCCTCCTGCAGCTTGGTCACCTTGAATGATGTTCGCGAACACTTGGTGGCCACGGTCTGCCAGCTGCGTCGTGATACTTCTCTCTTTTCCACGACGTAGTTCTTCACCATTGCGCCGCCGTCGATAAGAGGCGAGTCCCAAGAGAGTGAAACGCTGTTACGTGTAACTTCCTTGCATTTGATTGCCCCAACTTGTCCTGGTGTGTCCAGTACCTTTACAGTCATGTGCAGTTTCTTCTCTCCAGTGCTGTTTTCCAAGGTAAGCGTGTATTTGCCGGAGTCATCCCTGGTTGTTGAGTTGATCAACAGCAAAGTGCTGTATCCAGTAGTCTGGATCTCAGCACGGTCCTGAAGTTCCACATCAGGTTTTGACCAACACACGTTGGGTGTGGGTCTTCCGTGGTAAAGCACAAACAATCGGAGTGCGGCTCCTGCTCGGACAACGTAGTGAGACTTGAAATCAGCATCAATTTGGAAATCTGGAGCCTCCAGTTTGTCCGTAGCCATCACCCTTCCCGAAACTGTCGTTGGTTCTCCAATTCCTCCAGCGTTCATTGCGCGAACGCGGAGGTTGTACTCTGCGCCTGGTTCGAGGTTGGGTACAACGTATTCGCATGAGCGGATGGTTTCAGGGTTCATCCTGATCCATTCATTATCATCGGCCTGCTCTTCGCCAACAGTGCATTTCTTAGCTTCCACCACGTACCCTGTGACATGGCTGCCTCCATCGTATGTTGGTGGCGTCCACGTTAGAGCCACTGTGCTGCGTGTGGTGTCAGTGACTCGAGCGACCCCTGGAGCTGCTGGTGGGCTTATGGGTTCCCGACATACAATCAAAGCAGATGTTTCGCTCGGCTTGCTTGACCCAGCTGCGTTTTCAGCCATAACGCGGAATTCGTATTCTCCGCCTTCAGTCAAGCCGGTTGCTTTGCATCGCAGTTCAGTGACGGGTTTCTTATTGGCGCGCACCCAACGCATGCTCTTCTTCTCGCGGCGTTCAATGTTGTATCCAATAATCTCGTTACCACCATCGCTGACAGGCCTTGTGAAGGCCACTGTAATGGAACTGACACTTGAGCTCGAGTATTGTGGCTGTCCAGGAGGAGATGGTACGGTGTATGAAACCTTGGCAACCACGGCATCTGACAGCAAAGGAGCGCCGACGCCGTACTTGTTCTGCGCCGAAACGCGGAACTGGTACTCGTGATTCTTGATCAGACGGTTTACGGTCAAGTTGTTGGAACCACAACTTGCAGTGACTAGAGCCCAGTTAAGTCTCGTCGTCTCGCGCTTCTCGATAACGTAGTTGTCAATCAACGCGCCGCCGGTTTCCNACGGTTTACGGTCAAGTTGTTGGAACCACAACTTGCAGTGACTAGCGCCCAGTTAAGTCTCGTCGTCTCGCGCTTCTCGATAACATAGTTGTCAATCAACGCGCCGCCGGTTTCCTTCGGGCTTCCCCACCAGAGAGTAACCTTATCCTGAGTCAGTGATGTAAACTTGATTGGTCCTTCGGGCGGTCCTGGCTTGTCGTATACTACCACTTTGATGTCCATAGTCTTGGTAGCGCATGGGTTTCTGGCCGAAATCACGTATGTGCCGCTGTTAAGTCTGGTCGTATCCTTGATGGTAACTTGGCTGCCATTCTTCTGATTGTTAATGTCAACTTGCGCATTGGCGACAAGCTCCTTGTCGTTTTGGGTCCAGGTGATACGTGGTGCTGGCTTGCCAGTCACTATTGCCTTCAGCCTTAGTGTGGAGCCCGCGCGAATGTTGACTCCATCATAAAGATCGGCATCAAGTTGTATATTTGGAGGCTGGAAGTCATCTCTGCAAACGATCTCGGCGCTCGGTATCGACGGTTTGCTGACTGTACCGGTGGCGTTGCGCGCAATTACGCGGAACTGATATTTTTCACCCATGTTCAATGCCGTAGCGACGAACTCGCATTCCTGCACGTTTGTGTAGTTGCACTTCAACCATCGACCGTCTTCGCCTGAGCGCTTCTCAATGTTGTAACCGATGATCTTGCTTCCGCCATCAGACTTCGGTGGCTGCCAGATCAGCGTCACAGTGTCACGTGTGATATCCGTCCAATCAGGGCATGAGGGTGGGCTGACTACATTGTGAGCACGTTCCGGTTTGCTTGCCTCGCTTGGGCCGCTTATACCAGCTTGATTCTCGGCATAAACGCGGAATTGATATTCCAAGCCCTCAGTGAGCCCGCTCGCTTTGTATTCCCGGTTCCTAACTGCGGACTGGTTCAACTTGGTCCATAAGATAGCATTGCGCTCCTTACGTTCAATGTGATAGCCCAGGATTTCAGAACCGCCGTCGGAGTGACATTCCTTCCACATGATGTTCATGGAGTCTGCGGTCATTTCAACAACCTCTGGCTGCCCTGGAGCAGTAGGAACGCGGAAGGGGTACTTGGCGATGACATCCATTGATTCAGAGAACTCTCCCATGCCGTACTTGTTCTCAGCAGCAACGCGGAACACGTACTCCGTATTTGGATGCAGTTTTGTGGCCTTAACTGTGGTCCTGCTGCAGTTGGCATTTACAGAAGACCAAACATCGCTCAAGGTTTCCTTTTTCTCGATGATGTAGTTTGTAATCTCTGAACCTCCGTTATCTTCTGGAGGACACCATTTAAGAACAACGCTTTCTGCGCTGATCTCTGGAAACTCAATCAGGCCCTTAATTTTGCCTGGATTTCCGTAAACGTTAAGAGTGAAAGAGTTGTCCTTTCGTCCGCCGGCACTTTCAAGATGCAAGAAGTACTGACCAGCGTCAGTCTTCTTCACATCCTTCATTACTAGCATTGCGACGTCCTTTGATCGTTCGTAGGCAACATGATCACTCTGCTTCAATGGAATTCGCTCCTTGCTCCACTTCACCGATGGGCTCGGCTTACCATAAAACGGGATGTCGAGTCTTAAGTTGCCACCCTCGCGCATGTTAATGGTTCGTCCTGGTATCGAACTGAAATCGGCTTCTGGTGGAATCAACTGTTCGCGAACAGCCACCGGCCCAACAGCGCTCCATTCACCAAGGCCAGCCTCGTTTTCTGCAGCAACNTCGTCCTGGTATCGAACTGAAATCGGCTTCTGGTGGAATCAACTGTTCGCGAACAGCCACCGGCCCAACAGCGCTCCATTCACCAAGGCCAGCCTCGTTTTCTGCAGCAACACGCAACTCGTACTTGCTGTCTTTCTTTAGGTCTTCAACAGTGGCTTTGGTGTGTCTGGTCTTCATAGTTTGCCATTCTTCGGCTCCTTTAATCAAGTAACCGATGTGGTAAGCACTGATTGGTGTGCCACCATCTGCGTCAGGTTTGCCCCAAGCCAATGAGATCGAGCTGTTCGACATGTCTTCGATTCGAAGATCATTGATTGGTGCTGGTACCTCTGTTGCAGTAACAGCTTCAGATTCANATTGGTCCTGTTGGTGGTCCGGGCTTGTCAAGTACCATCACCTTAATTTGAGCTGACTTTTCGCCGCAAGCGTTCTTGGCCATCACAGTGTAAGTGCCAGAATCAGTGCGGGCGCAGTCTTTGATTATGATGCTACTATGGTCGAATGTATTGTCGAACACGCGTCTGAAATCCTCGCGGATATCCTGGCCGTTAAGCGACCAAACGACGATCGGATCCGGCTTGCCTGAGATTCCAACGTGGAGGCGGATGGTGGATCCAGCAGAGACCTTTACTTCGTCAAGAAGATGTGCATCCAGAGCAATCCGGGGAGGACGGAAGTCATCCTCGCATTTTACGGCCCCGGTGCTAGCAGAAGGCTCGCTGAAGATTCCTGCTGCGTTCTTGGCCAGAACACGGAACTCGTATTCAGCTCCACCGTTTAGACCAGTCACTAAGAACTCGTTGTCCGGGATGATGTTAAAGCTAGCCCTGGTCCAACGTCCTGTAGGCAAGTCACGTCGTTCCACCATGTATCCAACGATTTTCTGTCCTCCGTCGTATTCGGGTTTCTTCCAGCGCACCAAACATGACGAGCGGGTGATATCTGCTACTTCAACCTCACGAGGAATATCCACGGGGTCGCGAGCGAATGCGCCTTGTGATGGGCGGCTCGGTTTGCCAATGCCTGCTGCGTTTTCAGCTGACACTCTGTACTCGTACTCGAGTCCTTCTTGTAGGCCGATCACGCGGAAATGTGTGCTTCTGATGATGGCCCGGTTGGCCTTCTTCCACAAGATGCTGTTGCGATCCTTGACCTCCAAGTGATACCCGACTACGGTGCTTCCGCCATCTTTGACAGGTTCTTGCCAGTTGACAATCATTGCTTCCTTGGTGGCATGGCTAACTGTACAGGTGCCAGGCGCTCCAGNCCGGGCTTGTCAAGTACCATCACTTTAATTTGAGCTGACTTTTCGCCGCAAGCATTCTTGGCCATCACAGTGTAAGTGCCAGAATCAGTCCGGGCGCAGTCTTTGATTATGATGCTACTATGGTCGAATGTATTGTCGAATACGCGTCTGAAATCCTCTCGGATATCCTGGCCGTTAAGCGACCAAACGACGATCGGATCCGGCTTGCCTGAGATTCCAACGTGGAGGCGGATGGTGGATCCAGCGGAGACTTTTACCTCGTCAAGAAGATGTGCATCCAGAGCAATCCTGGGAGGACGGAAGTCATCCTCGCATTTTACGGCCCCGGTGCTAGCAGAAGGCTCGCTAAAGATTCCTGCTGCGTTCTTGGCCAGAACACGGAACTCATATTCAGCTCCACCGTTTAGACCAGTCACTAAGAACTCGTTGTCTGGGATGATGTTAAAGCTGGCCCTGGTCCAACGTCCTGTAGGCAAGTCGCGTCTTTCCACCATGTATCCAACGATTTTCTGTCCTCCGTCGTATTCAGGTTTCTTCCAGCGCACCAAACATGACGAGCGGGTGATATCTGCTACTTCAACCTCACGTGGAATATCCACGGGATCGCGAGCGAATGCGCCTTGTGATGGGCGGCTCGGTTTGCCAATGCCTGCTGCATTTTCAGCCGACACTCTGTACTCGTACTCGAGTCCTTCTTGTAGGCCGATCACGCGGAAATGTGTGCTTCTGATAATGGCCCGGTTGGCCTTCTTCCACAAGATGCTGTTGCGATCCTTGACCTCCAAGTGATACCCGACTACGGTGCTTCCGCCGTCTTTGACAGGTTCTTGCCAGTTGACAATCATTGCTTCCTTGGTGGCGTGGCTAACTGTACAGGTGCCAGGCGCTCCAGGAACCTTATACGGTAGCTGTATAAGTACCGGATCGGTAAACATCGCTGGTCCAAGTCCGAATCGGTTCATCGCACGAACACGGAAGGTGTACTCTTTGCCGAGGCTAAGTTTAGTGCATTTGAACGTAGTACGTACGATGGCTGATGATACTACGCGCCACTCAGCCTCTTCAGCAGTACGCATATCGACAACGTAGCAACTGATAGAAGAGCCTCCGTCGGATAAGGGCTGCTTCCAAGAAAGTACGACCGATGATTCAGTTACATCAGTGGTTTGTAAGTCTTCCACTGCTCCTGGTTTGTCAAGCGCAACAACTGTTATCTTGGCACATCGCTTTCCTCCTTGATTTTCAGCGACCAGCTCAAACTCTCCCGCGTCTTCAGGGGTAACAGTCTGTATCTTGAGACACGCCACTCCAGCATCACCGCTCTCAACATCCACGCGTTTGGTGACCTTCACCTTGACGCCGTCCTTAATCCATTTTACATGTGGTACGGGCTTGCCACTGTATGGCACCCGGATGTCAAGGTTGTCGCCCACTTTCACGTGTGCGACGCCGTGAGGAAGTTGTGTAAGATCGAGTGATGGAGACACAAAGGTGTCGCGGACCATCACGAGCGAAGCGCATTCACGAGGATCCGAAGCACCGGCCTCGTTAAGTGCCACCACACGGAACGCATATTCCTGTCCCTCTTTGAGGTTGCTGATATTTGCCTGCGGTTCTTTCACAGTTGCGCGTTTCACCCATTTGTTCTGGTCTTTTTCGAGCGATTCGATTGTGTAACCAAGGATCTTTGAGCCGCCATCTTCTTCTGGTTTGGCCCATTTCAACGCAACTGATGAACGAGTAACGTCGACGACTTCGAATGCCTCGGGCAATCCTGGTACTTCTGTGGCCTTTACGGGCTTCGTTGTTTCAGCAGGTTCACCGATGCCATTCTCATTCTCAGCGATAACTCGGAACAGGTAGCTTTGTCCCTCAGAGAGGTTTGCTTTCAAGTGGGTGCGCTGACAGCCAGTGGTGATGGTAGACCAGGCCTTACGACCTCTCTCTTTCTTTTCGACGATGTAATTGGTCACATGAGAACCGCCGTCATTGGTTGGCGGGTTCCACGTGATAGTCGCGTAATCCTTGCTCACGTCCTTGACGCTAAGGTTCTGACAAGGCCCAGGTGTGTCGAGCACCTTAACAGAGCAGCTTGCCGACACGGAACCGGAGCTGTTGTCTAGGGTCAGGGTGTATTTACCAGAGTCCTCTCGGTTGCATTCTTGCACAAGCAAAGTGGTACCGGCTTCGGATGAATCAATCTGAGCCCGTTCAGCTATGTTGGCTGATCCCTCCTTGCTCCAGCGCACCGCTGGTACTGGGCGCCCGCGAATGGGTACATAAAGACGGATGGAATTTCCAGCTTTGACCGTGAGATTCTTTCTCAAATCCCCATCGGGTGAAATCTCGGGTGCTTCAAGTCGATCGCTTGTCTCAACTGCAACTGGCAGCTGGACATATTCCCCACAACCAACAACGTTTATTGCAGCAACTCGGAACTTGTATTCCTTATTGGCTTGAAGATCGGCGACGGTGTATTCGGTGGATTTAACACCTGTTAGTGGAGTACACTTCACCCAATCCTCGACCTCAGCCTCCTTTGGACACACTTCAATCTGGTAACCACTCACATCAGCACCACCATCGAAGGAAGGTGCAGTCCAGGCCAATGAGATGCTTCGGCGTGTTGTGTCGACCACTTTGGGAATTCCAACCGGTCCAGGTGGATACACCGGCTCTTTGCAAAGCACTGGTGCACTGATGTCAGACAAGGGTCCGATTCCTGCGGCGTTCTCAGCCGAGACGCGGAATTCGTATTCGTAGCCTTCGTTGAGACCAGTAACCTTGTGATGCAAGCTGCTTACCGCTCGACGAACCGCGCGGGTCCATCGAAGTGAATTTCGTTCTTTTCGTTCGATATGATATCCGGCGATCTCACTGCCTCCGTCGGAGGTTGGTCGTGTCCATGTTACAACGGCTGAGTTGCGCATCACCGTCGAGATCTGCGGCTGACCGGGAGCCCCGGGACAGCAGAATGGATCTTTAGCCACTACCGGCACTGATTCCAAGGGCACACCAACGCCGTATTTATTCACAGCCATTGCGCGGAAAATGTACTCGTTGCCCTTGAGGAGTCGGTTGACCTTGATGGTAACTCCTTCAATATCTGCAGCCACAAGAGTCCATGTAAGTCGAGATGTTTCACGCTTCTCAACAACGTAGTTGGTGATCGGTGCACTGCCGTTGTTTGCTGGTGGCCTCCAGGTCAATCGACATCTTTCTGAGGTAACTTCAGTCACTGCTAGCGGACCGATGGGCTGACCTGGGCGGTCGAGAACCTTCACATTTACTGAAATCGACCTTGATCCTGCGTTGTTCTTCAAGTGCAAGACGTATTCGCCGCTGTCATCCCGGTTTGCATCCTTAAGAGTAAGAGCGGTCGAATGGTCGTTCAAGGCTATCTCAGTCTTCGGTGAATGTTCCAGTTCGCTGCCGTTGCGCGACCACGTGACTGTTGGCTGTGGTTTTCCAAAGATGGCGGCTGAGATCGTGGTAGACTCGCCAGCCTTCACGACGATGGTATCTCGCAGGTTGGGATCCAAGTCCAACCGCGGCGGCGTAAACGCGTCTTTGCAAGTTACGCGCTCACTTGGGTCGCTCGGCTGGGAAACAGATCCAGCGGCGTTTTTAGCAATCACCTGGAACTCGTATGTTGTGTCTTCTGTAAGGCTTGTGACAGTGTACCGACATTCAGCCAAGTTGCTGAAGTTGCATTTCATCCATCTGCCATTGGGCACATCACGTCGCTCAACCACGTAGCCAGTAATTTTGGCACCACCGTCGTTTTCAGGTTTGCGCCATACAAGGTCCACCGATGTGCGTGTTACCCCGACTGGATCGACCATCGAGGGCGGCGAGATCTGATCACGTGCTACAAGTGGATCGCATGCTTGACTCGGTTTTCCGCATCCAGCAGCATTTTCAGCATAAACCCGGAATTCGTATGTAAGGCCTGCTTGCAGTCCAGTCACCTTAAATCCTGTGTCGTGAATGTCAGATCGATTGACTTTGCGCCAGAGAATGCTGTTCCTGTCCTTCATTTCCACATGGTAGGCGATAACAGGGCTACCTCCATCATGGACGGGTTCATGCCAGTGCAAAACCACATGGTCTGAACCGACGACGCTGACCTTGGGAATTCCAGGTGGGCCAGGTTTGCTGAACGGAAACTTCACAGTGACCTTCTCGGAGGCAACGAACTCGCCACAACCGAATCGGTTTTCAGCAGCAACCCGGAACTGATATCCCTTGCCCAAAACAAGCTTTGTAACTTTGATTCTCGGTCGCACAGCGGTTGCTGCACATTCAACCCAAGTTTCAGACTCAACATCGCGCATTTGTACGACGTAGTTGCTGATCTGGCATCCTCCATCCTCGGTAGGTGGTTGCCAAACAAGGCTGACTGAATTTTCAGTGACAGCGTCAACTTCCAAGTCGCCAACTTTGCCCGGCTTGTCAAGAACGTTAACGACGACCGTGCCAGTTTTTGTTCCCGATGCGTTGGTTGCAATAATGTCATAACGACCGGAGTCCTCAAGTTTGCAAGTTTTCATAGTAATGGTTGTATCCAGTGCTGTTGTGACGGTCGACACACGAGTGGTTTGTTTCAAAGTTTCGCCGTCCTTCTTCCAAGTGATCGTAGGCTTTGGCTTGCCACTTATCGGAACTGCAAATGTGATGGTCGTACCGGCCTTGCCGTGAATGCCACCGACCGGTAAATCTCGTAAGCTCAATTCCGGAGCCTCGACAATTTCCATAGCAGTCACTGGAGCTCCAAGCGTTGAAGCGTCGCTCAAGCCCTTGTCGTTCTTTGCTTTGACGCGGAACAGGTATTGACGACCTTCCTCCAGGCCCTTAACCGTGACGGACATCGCGTTGACTGTGGAACATTGCTGCCAGTTTTCGAATCCGGACAAAACCATCTCGACGACGTATCCTGTAATATCGCTTCCACCGTTGTGTTCTGGTTTGCTCCAAGCCAAACTGACAGTTGACTTGGTCACATCGACCACTTGGACCTTTCCAGGGCACGAAGGTTTCATCGAGATTTTCACAGGCTCGTGAGATTCGCAAGGCACTCCCAATCCGTTGGCATTCTCCGCCATTACACGGAACATGTACGAATCCCCTTCATTCAAAGAAGTGATCTTGAACGAGGTACGAGTGCACTCGCTCGACACAGTAGCCCAAGCCTTTCTAGATGCCTCACGCTTCTGTACCACATAGTTTGTGATCACAGCGCTACCATCGTTCTCTGGGGTGGTCCATTTAAGCGTAGCCGAGTCGCGAGTTACATCACTGACGATAAGGTCCAGCACAGGTCCTGGTGTATCCATGACCTTTACATTGTAAGTAAAGTCCTTTGAGCCTTCACAGTTCTCGACCGTCACCATGTACTTGCCGGCGTCGAAACGATCAGCCTCATTGATAACAAGCGAGGTGTTGTATGGCGTTGTGTCGATGTTGACACGTTGCTTAAGAGCATCGGCAAGAGTGTCGGCCTTCGACCACATAATTGTCGGCGTGGGTCTTCCTCGGAATCCGAGATTAAGTCGCAGCATTGCGCCGGCCTTGATGGTGACGTTGCGATGCACGGTTTCGTCAATAATGAGCTCCGGCATTTCCAATCGGTCAACACACATCACTGGCATTCTCAACATTGACCAGGCGCCTGTGCCGACCTTGCTGACAGCAGCAACGCGGAACAAGTATTCTGCGTTGTCGCGTAGGCCGGTAACGAGGTATTCAGTGTCACGAATAAGGTTCTTGCCTGAAACCTTGACCCACTCGCGTCTAATGTCTCTCTGCTCCTCATCCAGCACAGATTGCTCTTCTACACCATCAACGGTTGTCATAGTTATGGTGGTAGCGATAGTTGACGTGGAAGATTGGGACATGGTTCTGCGCTTCTTCATGCTGCTGATCTCGATGACGTAACCCATGACGTCGCTGCCACCGTCGAAAGTGGGCGGCATCCACGAGAGGCTGACCGATGACTTTGTGGTATCGTCAACGCGGAACGATAGCGGCGCTTCGGGAGGATATTTCGGGTCTTCCGTAAGCACAAATGGAGTGATGTCGCTCCAAGGTCCATTGCCGGCTGCGTTTTCAGCACATACACGGAACTCGTACTCCTGGTTCTCGTTCAGTTCGCAAACCTTGTATCTTAAGTCCATAACGGCTTGTCGGTTCGCACGGATCCAGCGCATTCCGGTACGTTGCTTCTTCTCAATGATGTATCCTGAGATCTCGGATCCTCCATCGGATTTCGGGCGCGACCAAGTCAACATTGCCGTGTTTTTAGTGACCGAAGTGATCTCGACAGAAGCTGGAGCACTTGGTGCTTTGAACGGATTTTGGGCTGTGATCTCCTCTGATTCAAGGATGTCACCAACTCCGTACTTGTTTTCAGCACGCACGCGGAACACGTACTCGTTGTCTGCCAGCAATTTGCTGACCTTGCAAGTCGTTCCTTCAACACTTGGGTTTACAAGCACCCAAGCAAGATGACTGGTCTCGCGTTTTTCAACAACGTAGTTTGTAACCGGTGCTCCGCCGTCGCGTTTTGGTGACTCCCAATGTAGTGTGCATTTGTCGGCAGTGATACCTGAAACCTTTAGAGGTCCAGTTGGTGCACCAGGCTTGTCAAGGACCTTAAGTTGAATAGCAAGTGAACGCGATCCCGCGAAGTTTTGCACAGTAAGTGTGTAGGTTGCTGTGTCGTCCCTGCCAGTATCAAGAATTTCAAGGCAGGAGGAGACGTCCGTGTTTTTAATGACCATATGTGATGAAGACTTTACTTCGTCGTTTTCCTTCTTCCAGATCATAGTAGGTGTTGGTTTGCCTCTAATGCCAGCTTCCAGCTTGACTGTTTTGCCAGCTCTCACAACCACCGCTTCGCAATACCGCGAATCCATGTCAATAGTTGGTGGCAACATCTCATCCTTAACCAGGACTGGTGACATAATGTGAGCAGCAGCACTGATGGCACCAGCAGCGTTCTTCGCGAAGACTCGGAACTCGTAGCTTGTGCCCTCAGTCAGGCCTTCGACATTAAAGTTGGTCGCAGAAACATTGCTAAAGTTGCATTTCAGCCAACGTCCATGCGGCAGCTCAATGCGCTCGATGATGTATCCAGTGATTCTCGCTCCACCATCGTACTCTGGTTTCTTCCATTGGATGTGAACAGAAGACCTGGTGACACCAACAACCTCAACCTCCCGCGGTGGGTCTACAGCATCGCGCGCAACGGCGTATTCAGAGGCCTTGCTCATCTTTCCAAGGCCAGCTGCGTTCTCGGCGTAAACCCTGAACTCATATTCGAGGCCTTCTTGCAGGTTGGTAATCTTGTACTCAGTGTTGGACAACAGAGTCTTGCTGCACTTAGCCCAGAGGATCGAGTTTCTGTCTTTCTTTTCAACATGGTAGCCGAGGATCTTTGAACCGCCATCGTTCATGGGTGCTGTCCACTTGATAGACATAGTCTCCCGTGACGTTGCGACAACCTCTGGGGCACCTGGAGGGCCTGGAACCTTAAATGGGAACTGGGCAGTTACGGCTTGTGATTCTAAAGCCTTTCCGATGCCGAATCGGTTTTCGGCGCGGATCCTGAATGCGTAGTCCANGCGTTCTCGGCATAAACCCTGAACTCATATTCGAGGCCTTCTTGCAAGTTGGTAATCTTGTACTCAGTGTTGGACAACAGAGTCTTGCTGCACTTAGCCCAGAGGATCGAGTTTCTGTCTTTCTTTTCAACGTGATAGCCGAGAATCTTTGAACCGCCATCGTTCATGGGTGCTGTCCACTTGATAGACATAGTCTCCCGTGACGTTGCAACAACCTCTGGGGCACCTGGAGGTCCTGGAACCTTGAATGGAAACTGGGCAGTTACAGCTTGTGATTCCAAAGCCTTTCCGATGCCAAATCGTTTTTCGGCGCGGATCCTGAATGCGTAGTCCATGCCAGTTAACAGTCTGGTTATTTTTAGAGTGGTACGAGCCGTCGATCCTGAAATCATTCGCCACTCAGTGGCATCGCCAGAAGTTTCCCTCATGTCGACAACGTAGTTGTTCACTGCAGCTCCACCGTCGGCTTCTGGTGGGCTCCAGGCGATCACCATGGAATCAGAAGTAACGTTGGAGAAGATAACTGGTCCCTTTGGAGGGCCGGGCTTGTCCAAAACGCGAACAGAGACAGGTACAGTCTTGCTGCCGACGCTGTTTTCAAGGACGAGTTCGTAAAGACCCGCATCCTTTAGCTCAGCATCTTTAATCGACAGCGTTGCGATATTGCCTTCAGTTTCGTAGTTGATCCTGCTGGTCATCTTCAGGTCTTCGCCAGCGTATTTCCATTCGGTGCTTGGGAATGGTTTGCCCTTGATCACAACTGAGGCCTGGATATGAGTACCAGCCTTGCCCTCGACGACCTTCTGACTGAGGCCAGCAAGGTCAGCATCAGGCGGGGCAGTTTGCGTGATAACCAAGACGTGTCCAGGAAGCTCAGTTGGCTGACCAACACCGGAATCATTTCTTGCAGATACGCGGAAGGTGTAAAGCTGGTTCTCATTGAGAGACTTGATGGTAAACGAATGCACCGAAGCCTTAACGCTCTTCACCTTGGACCATTGGTCAAAGCCCTTTAATTGCTGCTCGATGGTGTAGTCCAAAATCTCGCAACCGCCGTCGTAATCCGGCTTGGTCCACTGCAAAGTGACGCTTTCGTTGGTAATGTCACTGCAGTGGATAGAGCGTGGTGGTCCAGGCTCTTCTGATGCTCTCAGTGGTTTGTCGGTCTGCGCTGGAGCTCCGACGCCGTATTCATTTTCAGCCATGACGCGGAAGTAGTACAAGAATCCTTCGTTAAGTTTGCTAAACTTGTACGAATTTCTTGTGCAGGCGGTTTCGACCGTCGACCAGGACTTCTTGCTTGCTTCGCGTCTTTCAAGAATGTAGTTCGTCACATTGCTGCCTCCGTCGTTTTCGGGGGCCTTCCATGCGACCGATACTGTGTTCTTCGACATAGCAGTTACTGCAAAGTCAGCTGGTGCTCCGGGACTGTCAAGGACCTTTACCATCACAGAGGCATTGACAGAACCGCTTTGATTCTCCAAAGTCAATGTGTATTTTGCGGTGTCATCACGAGTTACGTCCTCCAAGATCAAAGTGGTCATGGAATCGGTTGTGTCAATGATAGCGCGTTCTTTGAGTCCATTATTCGGTCTTGACCAAGCGACACTTGGTGCTGGACGTCCTGCAATTGGAACAGCGAGGCGGACAGAGCCTCCCGCACGAACGGTAAGAGTTCTTCTCAAATCAGCGTCCGGGCCAAAAGTGGGAGGTTCTTGGCGCTCGAGAGGAGTTACCTTAGCCGGGACAAAGGACGGTTCCGATGCTCCAGAGCTGTTGTGAGCACATACGCGGAATCGGTAGTGCTTTTCCGCTGACAGGCCAGTGGTGGTATAACTGGTGATGCGAAGGTTGGATTTATCGACCGCCTTCACCCATGTAAGTTCAGCAAGTTGACTTTCATCCTCGTCATCAGATTTCTCCGAGACTTCGGCGAACTCGACCGAGTAGCCGCTTATGTCGGCGCCTCCATCGTACATTGGTCTTGTCCATTTCAGTGTGACTGAAGACCTGGTGCTGTCGATAACACGAGGGATGCCTACTTGTTCTGGTGGGTATATCGGGTCACTGATAGCGAAGAATCCACTTGAGATACTTGGCTGTCCAGTTCCGGCGCGATTTTCAGCGTAAACACGGAACTCTTGCTCGGACCCATCTTTCAAGTCACTTACTCGAAGTCTGCAATCCGAAACGAGTCTGCGATTGACGCGAAGCCATCTGGAAGAGTTCTTCTCACGTCGCTCTATGATGTACCCAAATATCTCGGCTCCTCCATCGGACTCCGGACGATCCCAAGTTAAAGTACAGCTCGACTTCATGACGTTGGAAACCTTGACATTTTGTGGTGCTTCAGGTGGAACATACGGATCCACTGCAGAGACCGGTGCCGACTCGACTGGTTCTCCAAGTCCGAATTTGTTTTCTGCGCGAACACGGAACACGTACTCATTGCCTCGGATCAAACCGGTTACCTTATGCTGAGTATGCTCGGTTGCCGACGTTACGACAGTCCAGGCCAGGCGGGAAGTTTCACGCTTTTCGATCGAATAGCTGGCGATCTTAGCACCGCCATTGAGTGATGGTGCCTGCCAGGAAAGGTTACATTTTTCGGCAGTCACTCCGCTGACTTTCAGGCCTTCGCAAGGTCCCGGTGTGTCAAGAACACGGACATTTATTCCGATTGATCTCTCACCGCCAGCGTTTCGGACTTTGATTGTGTAAGTTCCGCTGTCTAACCGTGAGCAATCCTTAACCGTGACGTTGGATGTTTCATCTGTGCTACGAATAGCGCGCTTAGCACTGGACTCAAACTCGACTCCGTCTTTTTCCCATGTAATGGTGGGCACCGGTTTGCCACTGACGTAGGTCCTAAGAGTAAGGGTGTCGCCGGCCTTTACCAACACAACATCTCTATATTCTGCGTCCACATCCACACTTGCTGGTTCCAGCTCATCCTTAGCGGTGACTGGCCCAGTGGAGTCGGATGGTTTGCTGATGCTGCCTGCTGCGTTTTGCGCCAAGACGCGGAACTCGTAAGCCGAGCCTTCGGTCAAGCCATCGGATTCAAACGATGTGTCCATAATCTTGTTGAAGTTGCACTTCATCCATCGACCATTAGGCAAGTCGAGTTTCTCAATAACGTAGCCTGTTATGCGGCTTCCACCGTCGTACTCAGGTCTGCGCCAAGATACAGTCACCGCGGTTCGGTTGATCTTGGTAATGTGCACGTCGCGAGGTGGCTCGATTGGATCGCGAGTAATGATAGTTTCCGAAGACTTGCTGGTCTTGCCAAGCCCGGCTAAATTCTCAGCCGTCACCCGGAATTCGTAGCTCAGTCCTGGTGAGAGATTGCCGCATTTGAAGGTGGTGTCCCGTACCGAGTAGCTGTTGGCCTTTGTCCACAGAATTGAGTTTCTGTCCTTACGTTCGACGTGGTATCCGAGGATCGGTGAACCGCCGTCGTTGGCTGGCTCCTGCCAGTTGAGGACAACAAACTCGCCTGCGATCTGCTCAACCTGTGGTGCTCCTGGTGGGCCAGGTTTGTTGAACGGGTGGCGTGCCAGGACTGGTTGTGAATCCAAAGGCTCGCTAAGGCCGAACTTGTTGGCAGCGCGCACTCTGAAGATGTACTCTTGGCCTGTTACAAGCCTGGTAACCTTCTGCGTGGTGCGGACGACGAATCCTGACACCTCAACCCATCCGAGACTGCTGTCAAGTTTTTCTAAAGTGTAGTGCGTAACCGGAGTGCCGCCGTCTTCTTCAGGCGCTCCCCAGGCCACAGTTACACTCTCAGCAGTCACATCGCGAACTTCCATTGGTCCAGCAGGTGCCGATGGCTTCTCCATCACTACGATGTGCATCTTGACTTGCTTTGTACCGACAGAGTTCTTCACGACGAGCTCGTAATCACCAGCGTCCTTACGCGACACCTCTCCGATGTTGAGCTTAGCAACGCATTCAGACGTGTCAGAGTTGACCCGGCTGGTTTGTTTCAGCTCTTCTCCGTCGCGAAGGAAGTATGCCATGGGTGCTGGCTTGCCGGTAAACGGGATGTTGACCTTGATGTTGTTTCCGACCTTCTCGGCAACTGTGTTGTTGAAGTACTTGCTCGTGTCGATACTTGGCGCAATGAGAATCTCGCGTACGTTGATGGTGTTCGTTTCGCGACCATCTGAAATGCCGACTTCGTTCTGAGCACGCACACGGAAAACGTAATCCTTTCCAGTGGTGAGTTTGCCGACTACAAGCCGTGTGTTCTTGGTGGATCCGGATACGGTCCATGATTCGAAGCCACCTTTTTGGGTTTGTTCAACCACATAGTTGGTCACTGGGCTTCCACCGTCATGTTCTGGTTTTGCCCAAGTGAGGGTAACTGTAGTGTCTGTAACTTCTGTTACATCTACCTTCTCGGGCAAGCTGGGTGCTTCGGAGACCTTGGTAGCCTTACTTGTCTCGCAAGGCACGCCAACGCCGTACTCGTTTTCGGCAAGAACCCTAAAGAAGTAAGTGTCGCCTTCGTTTAAGCCGGTCACTTTGAAGCTGGTTCTGTGAGGTGTACTGCCAACAGCCTGGTAAGCCTTGCGCGTGGTCTCTCGCTTCTCGATGATGTAGTTTGTCACCACAGCCCCGCCGTCTTGTTCTGGGGCTTCCCAGTTCAGGTTTACATGTTCACGAGTAACCTCGGTAACCTTGAGTGCTTTGACCGGTCCTGGTGTGTCAAGCACCTTTACAGTAATAGACACGGTCTTGGTACCCGATGAATTTTCTACTTCAAGAGTGTAGCGCCCGGCGTCGTCGCGCGTACAGTTGTTGATCAGCAGCAGGGTAGAGACATTAGTGGTCTCAATCTGAGCCATGTCGTTGATCTGTCCGTTTTCCTTGGCCCATTTAGCAGTGGGTGTCGGACGTCCACGAATGATGCTAAAGAGTCGGATAGTGCCGCCGGAGCGTACGCTTACAAACTGGCCAACATCTGCGTCGACTTCGATCTCTGGGGCAATTTGAACATCTTTAGGTTGGATAACCGATGGTAATTGCGCTGGTTCGCCTATTCCCGCCGCGTTCATTGCTCGCACCCGGATCCTGTATGCCTTTTCAGCTTGCAGACCGCCAATAGTGTACTGAGTACTGGATACTCCAGTGCTCGGTGTGCAAAGGACTCAATCATCAGTGTCGGAATCTTCTGGAAGAACTTCAACGCTGTATCCCGAAATCTTTAAACACATTTTCATCGTTATTGCACTGTTGGTTACCTAAAATGTTTAAAGATCTATAAATTCCTACCGAGCTGCCCCCGTCGAAGGTTGGTGATGACCAGACAAGGCTAATTGAGCTTCGGGTAGTGTCGGTAACTTTCGGAACCCGAGGAACTCCGGGAGCGTAGATCGGATCCCGAATAAGCACGGCATCGGAAGACGGTCCAGGAAGGCCTACGCCTTCAGNAGCAGCGTAGAGACATTAGTCGTCTCAATCTGAGCCATGTCGTTGATCTGTCCGTTCTCCTTGGCCCATTTAGCAGTGGGTGTTGGACGTCCACGAATGATGCTAAAGAGTCGGATAGTGCCGCCGGCGCGTACGCTCACAAACTGGCCAACATCTGCGTCGACTTCGATCTCTGGGGCAATTAGAACATCTTTAGGTTGGATAACCGATGGTAATTGCGCTGGTTCGCCGATTCCCGCCGCGTTCATTGCCCGCACCCGGATCCTGTATGCCTTTTCAGCTTGCAGACCGCCAATGGTGTACTGAGTACTGGATACTCCAGTGCTCGGTGTGCAAAGGACCCAATCATCGGTGTCGGAATCTTCTGGAAGAACTTCAACGCTGTATCCCGAAATCTTTGAACACATTTTCATCGTTATTGCACTGTTGGTTACCTAAAATGTTTAAAGATCTATAAATTCCTACCGAGCTGCCCCCGTCGAAGGTTGGTGATGACCAGACAAGGCTAATTGAGCTTCGGGTAGTGTCGGTAACTTTCGGAACCCGAGGAACTCCGGGAGCGTAGATCGGATCCCGAATAAGCACGGCGTCGGAAGACGGTCCAGGAAGGCCTACGCCTTCAGCGTTCTGCGCCATAACCTGAAACAAGCAAAAATTTTAGTTTAGGATATTGAAATTGAAATTTAGCAAATGCACGGTTTATGGTGTATATTTAATCTACTGAAACATACCTGGAACTCATACTCCTGTCCTTCTTGAAGGCCACTGATTTTCAATCGACACTCCTCGATCTGTCTTGAAGTGACGCGGAACCACTTAGATCCCAGCTTTTCTCTCTTTTCTACAACATAGTTGCAGACTTCGGATCCGCCATCGTTCTCGGGTCGTGGCCAGGTAAGAATCAAGCCCTTGCTGTGTACATTGGTGAACTCGGGTTTGCCTGGTGGTCCGGGTACCTTGAACGGGTTTTTGGTCACCACTGGAGCCGTCTCGGTGATGTCTCCGAGGCCAAACTTGTTTTCGGCACGCACTCTGTTATGTGACGAAAACTCGGTTAGAACGCGATCTGGAAAACTACGTAAGGACAGCGTGTGCACGTTGAAACGTTCTTACCTGAAGATGTACTCATGATCCTTTATCAAGTGTCCAATCTTAATGTAGCGTGTCTGCAAATCTGAAGCGATCTGTGTCCAAGTGATACGGCTTGTCTCCCGTTTTTCAACGACATAGTTGGTGATCTGGCTGCCGCCGTCTTCGCTTGGAGCGTCCCACGCCACCGTGCACTTGGTTGATGTTATATCTTCAACCGCTAGATGACGCACAGCGCCCGGGATGTCGAGAACCTTAAGGTGGATCGCCATCGTGCGTTCGCCGGCATCGTTTGCCAAGCACAAAGTATATTGTCCTGTAAAATTGTAAGGTTGAATCATTATCAATCAGCTCAAATCAAGAGGTGCGGGTTCGAATCCCATTTAGGGCATAACAGCGAGCAGTACCTGTATCACGTCTGGTGGTGTCGGCGATAGTTAAGCTGGTGTATGTGGTAGTGTGCTCGACCTTGATGCGAGGCGAGACCTCGATGTCGCGGCCTTCACGGCACCAACGCACTGACGGTGGTGGTTTGCCGTATATGCGAATGGTGAACTTGGCTGTGTCGCCAGCCCTAACGATCTGCGTGTCCCGCAACGATTGGTCGTATTCAAGGCTGGGCGGCTCAAGCTCATCCCGGCATAAAACGGGCGATGATGGCTCGGAAGGCTCCGATACAGATCCTGTGCCAAAAATAATTGACATTTAGGGTTTATACTCTCGTGGCGAGGGTATAAATTAGAAAACCAGTGGCGGCTTACCAATGGCATTCTTGGCGAAGACCCGGAACTCGTATTTCACGTTCTCAGTTAGTCCGTCAATCTTGAAATAAGTCTCCGACACGTTGCCGTAGTTTGCCTTCAGCCATCGGCCGTCGGGCAACTCACGTTTCTCCACATTGTATCCGATGAGTTTACTTCCGCCGTCGTATGACGACTTCTCCCATTCAATGGTGACGTAACGGCTTCCAACCTACGTCACAAACACGTCACGGCGATTAAGATTTCGATGTTCTATTTTCTACATGTAAAAGAGTCTTTTACTTACCTGAATTGCCTCCGGTTTGCCTGGTTGTTCAATCGGGTCGCGGCACAACACAAGGTCAGTGGTGCGACTCGGTTTGCTGGTACCCGCCGCGTTTTGCGCGTAGATTCGGAACTCGTACTCGAGTCCCTGGTCGAGTCCGCTTGCTTTGTATTCCGTGTCGCTTATCGTGATCTTGTTAGTTTTCTGTTTGATGAATTACAAGTGTTAAACGCTGTCGCAAACCTCATTGAATGTGACTGAACTTGACCAACCTGCCACAAGATTGAGTTTCTGTCCTTATGTTCCATCTGGTATCCCGTAATGGGGGAACCACCGTCGTTTACGGGCTCCGACCAACGCAGTGTGACGCTGTCCTTTGTGACGCGAGCGACGTGGGGCTGACTTGGGGCACCTGGGGCCTTGTACGGGTGCTGTGCAGTAACCGGATCTGAAGTCAGGACCGGACCGAGACCAAACCGGTTCTCGGCCTTGATTCGGAACAGGTATTCGGTTCCGTTGTTCAGTTTTGTTGCCTTGACTGTGGCACGTGCACAAGCAGCTGATACGATTGTCCAGACCTGGAAAACACATTTGTTATAATTTGGAATCAAACAGTTTTGTTGCCACATATCTACTACGATACTTACAGTACTGGTGGCTTCACGCTTTTCGACGATGTAGTTGGAAATCTGGCATCCGCCGGTAAAGGTTGGTTGGTCCCAAGATAGAGTGATGGAGTCCGCCGTCACCTTGTCAAACCGAACCGGCCCCTTGGGAGCTCCGGGTTTGTCGTAGACCACGATCTGTACAGGTGCTGATGCCTTGTGCAGAAGGTTGGATACGGTCAGTTTGTACTCGCCGGCGTCTTCAACGATGCAGTCTGCAATACAGGGTTAAGTCATTTTTGTCCATGTTTCTGTGGCTTAGGTTAATATATTCAAGGTTGGGAATAAGTAAGTACCTTTAATTGTAAGCAAAGTGAAGTTTTCAAGAGCTTCAACGTTCACGCGGCTAGTCTGTTTCAATTCGTCGCCGTTTCGTCTCCAAACAGCCTGTGGGGTGGGTTTGCCGCTCAGCAACACCTTTGCTTTCATGTCGCTGCCCTTCTTGGCGTAAAAGACAAGAGAGGATAGACCTCCAAAATCAATGGCCGCTGGTTCAACCTTTAAATCATTGTCGTAATTAGTACATTGAAATATCAAGCTAAATGCCACATTGATAAACCATTACTTACCTCGTCCTTAGCAGTGACAGACTGCATTAGTTCACGGGCATCCCCAAGACCGTTCTCATTCAGCGCCTTAACTCGGAAGCAGTAGTCCTTGCCCTCGGTGAGCCGTGTTACCGTGCCTGACATGACCTTCACCTGAGCAGCTTGTTTCCATTGCTCAGCTGCTGCTTCTCTGTACTCGATGAGATAGCCAACAACTTTGCTGCCGCCATCAGCTTCAGGCTTAGCCCAGGCCAACGAGATGCTGTTGGCGGTGGTTTGGGTGACCTCAAGCCGGCCGGGAGCACT
>QXVZ01017251.1:0-26992 GCA_008931825.1 Phallusia fumigata | reverse complement strand
AAGTGTCATTTATTTAATCAAATATGTTTTTTTCGTAATTCAAAAATACTTGAATGAACCGGTCAGGGCCAGTCAAAGGCCAGTAGGTGACGCGGTGGTCACACAACGCCCGGGTTTGCCATAACAAAGTCTGCGTGAATAATGCTCATTGTGATCTTGCCCTTTAGCTAAATGCTTCACTGGTATCTTGAAGTTTGATGTTGATGTTTGCTTGGGTAATATCTGGTGAACACAGGCGTGTTTAACCCATCAAACTTTATATTGCTGTAGCAACGTCGCTAAAGTTTTACGCCCAAGTAGAACGCAAATCCCTGAAACAAAACATCCTTAGATATCGTTATAATCGCAGTGAGGAGCGGTGTTGCACATTTTCGGTTTTGTCCCCTTTTGTCGGCGCACAACACGATCCAACGCAAACCTGGTGCGTAGCTGTTTAATCGTGCAACAACCCAAAGGAAACTTGGAGGTTCGAAATAACGTGAACCTTTCGGAAATTCGACTGCGCCATATACTGGAATGAAAATCGTGCTATCCGTAAGATGTTTTGATTGATCGACAGGATAGACTTAAAACAGTCTGATTTTTGGATTAGGCTACCAGTAAGCTGCCTTTGCAAGTCGCAATACATTTTTACACAGAAGGCCATAGCCGCCGGCAGAAAATTTTCCAAGTGGGAGCAAACCTTAACTCATACATAGTTTCGTTCATAAGATTTTTTTGATGGAACATATAAAATTAATAAAGCACATTTTTCGGGATTTCTGGGGAAAACTGTCCCCTGTCCCAACGTGTTGCGCCCATGCTAAAGGTTCAATCATTTCGTTTTGGAAGCCTGGAGTTATTCAACTGACAAACTTGGGTAAAAAACTTTAGATACTCATCTATCATGTGTGAAATTTGAAAAAAGACTTTGGTTTGACCGAAAAGTGTATGCAAACTGACATTTAATCGAAAACGAAAAAAGATGAAAGAAATATGTGTTCCCTTTAGAGGTTATGTGTAATTATAACCGCGTCAAATGATACAGGTAAAAGGAAAATTCATCCCGTGAAAATGTCATTTTTTAGGAAACAGAAGGCATAGAGGTTCTTCCGATTTATCTAGCAAGGTGCGGCCGCTCACAGTCTGACACGATCCGGAGGCGTTCAAATGTTGCTGGCGTCAGCAAACGTGCCAACCGAGCTGTACGTAATGGGCACGGCGAGGCCGAAAATAACCCGCACTGACGCCCTTGCCGAGACCTCGTGCTGCCAACAGCATTTCAAAAGCGCCCAAAAGCAAAGCACCAATGGACGATTAATTGCCCACCGCTGCTCGTTAAAGTTCGTCCAGGGTTGCAGACTCAATTATAGAAGGCTCATCGAGCCCCGAGCCATAACCTATTTCCAAGGAGCTCCCGCACCGAGGCACGTTTCGACCTCGCGACCGGAGCCCACACTCCTCAGCAGTGTAGTGCTCATTGGATTTATCGTCACGATTCACGTGCGCTAGGTGGACGCAAGCCAACGCGGGGAGACGTTTTCTGCCGCTGATTTTTGCGGGAACCCGGATCACCTGTCGCTGCGCGTCACGCCCTGTCATGGCAAACTTTGAATTCCGACTATTAAGGCTGATGGATGTTTCGAGGCAGACAGTGACGAAATATGTTTTGAGAGGTAATTTAAAGTTTATGGCTTTTCTCGAGATTGCCAAAGTGTCATCTCTACTCCAAATCCCGATAGTTAAAGACGTTCCAGACCGCCTAAGCCTTCGCTACACCTTTGGTTACAAAACTACAAATAAAGACACCTGTATTTTAATTTTGTTTGTAAACTCTTATTTGAAAACTCCCTTAGCTTAAGACTTCCTGTTTCTTGACATTGTATAATTTGATGCTTTTCAGGTACACAAGGGAAGTGTTGCGATTTAACAATAAGTTTGTAAGCTTGGTGTGAACCAAGGTGTAAAAAAACTTTCTCTGCTCACGTAATGTAAATAAAGGAGCGCGTTTTTTCTCAGTTTCCTGAAAACGCAATCAATCGCACACCAAAAAATTCCAAGAAATATAACTATCACAAGACCATTATCCAAACGTTCCCCCAAACCCCTTGTCGTTTCGTCTGAACTGGCTCGTTTTCACCTTATTTGGAAGTTGCCGCCCTTCGAGGAAGTTCTTCACATAAAAATCATCGATCTGTGTGATGCCCAGGACCCGGAAGCATGTATTTAAGGAAAGTTTTTTCTCAGACACAACAAACGCAGATAATCTGATATTTTACGACTAGAAACGTTTACGAAGATATAAGATTTTCACAGCGACACCCTGTAGAAACCACGTAAGCCGTCTTAACAATCAAGTGCAACTTTATAGGGTGAAAAGCCCAAACTTACTATTTCATGTTAGAAAAGGAAAATTTAGGGCCAGCTTTATCTTGTGAATAAATTGGTTATTAATTTGGAAACGTTGCGGTTTTATTAATATTTTATTTACGTATGTCATCTGCATCGAAACGTTTTTGAGTCGTCCTTGGATGTTTCGGAACAGTACATTTTTGTGGTGGTCAAACGAATGTTTTGCCACAATTTCCTTTCGATTTTGCTTTTAAAGAAAGTTTGATTGAAACTTTTATCACATCTTGCGAAAACCCCCGGGTTTGAGTTTCGTTAAATGGTAATCGACTTCCTCAGCCGCCCTTGCGGCGCTGCTCTTACAGAAAAACCCATCATGGCGCAAACGTATGACTCCTGCAGACATAACTGTCGAGCGTGAGTTTATCAACACATTCGACACTGAAATGGAAAAATGATTCAAAGCCACGTTTCCGACTTCCGCTCGAGTCACGTGACGTGACGACGCGTCGCCCAGACGAAGCGGGTTCGTCTCGGCGCGGCAACCAAATTAGTGGCAAGTAAAATAATGGATCGCGCCTCTGGCCTAATAGGGAAATCTAAAAAGCTTTCGATGTTGGCGAAATAACTCAAATGAGACTAATGATCCGATTTGGACGCATAGAGTCACGACAATTGATGTATGAAAAGCGTTTATGATGAGCTTTTTGATGGAATAATGATTATGTAATGAGTGTGATTGGGAATAGCTGAGTTTGTTTTGGTGTATTTTTCCATGATTTAAATGCGCTGCAACGATGCTTGGATGTTATTACGCGATGCGCCAAATCGTAATGATTTTAGGCCTATATTATTTCCGTGATGTAACTTGGTCTAAGCAGAGTTGCTTTCGGAATGTGTAATGTTTTAAGAACGGCTGCTCGTTTCTATTTCGAAGCTTGGTTTTTAACGTTTTCGGAACTTCCAAAATATATGTTGATAAAATTAAAGCCAAATTCTTGGTTTTGTCCAAACGCTACTAAACTTGCAACTAGTTTCGTAATGGAGACGAACTGACGAAAAATAAAGCGCGTTGCAAATAGAATTGAAAAACGCTTTTTTAATTCGCGAATGTTGTTCAAATCCCCTTGGCCTTGAACCTTATGTGTAGTTCCAGTCATCAACTCCAACATCTGCTGTGGCAGCTGTATGATGCATTTTTTGCATTTTGCTGATCGCTTTACCTTCTGAAATTTACCCCCAAGCAGGAAGAAACGATTTTTTGTAACGTTGGGATGTTTTAAGGTTTTTTTTGGACTGTTTTTTTTGTAACTGATTTGTATATTTTACACTCACATTATAGTTTGTGCATTTTTTTACAAATGTACCTAAATCAGCTGGTGAAACCTCAACACTTCCTCGTATTCTGTCCGCAGCTTCTGTTGACCCCCAACACAGACTTACATGGAAAATCGAGATCGTTAACTTAAAAACAAGTTGTTTAACCTGATGTTTACACTTCCGTGCCAAAAATATTTTAATATCAACGCTCTCCTTCAGTTGCCAGCAACTTAAAAGTCCAGACATAAAACAAAAGGCACTCTTTAACTTACTTAAGTTGCTCCCTTTGTTTTCCTGTTTCCCTCAAAAGACCCCGGAACTAATTGTAAACTCTGAAAAACGCAGCATGCCGGTTGGAGGTGAACGAATCAGCTTTGTCTGCGCGGTCATTGGTTGGTCTCTTGTCACGTGGCCGGCGTGGCGAAGGCGTGGCTTAGGTTGCCTGGAAGGTCAAACGCCTAGTTGCTTCGGCCATTTTGGAACGTTTGAGTTCTTTTTTGCCCGCGAAGACTGACTTGTGTCAACGTCTTATTTTAGCTGACGGATGCGGCCTGATAATGACTGCTGTGAGAGGTTTCGTAAACACTCGACAAACGTTTTGTGATTCACTGTGCTCGCAATACGAAGGTGAAACTAAGAGGCGACAGTCGAAATTGCGTGGCACATTGACGACATCTACCAAAGTAAATTTCAACGTAACCATGCGACGATTTGGTGGTTTTCATTGAATCACACTTTTGTTTCCTTGTCGTTTTTTGTTTCGGTATAAATAGCAAAAAAAGTCAGTTTGTGCTAATTAATGGATTTAGCAACGAATTTAAAAGAAATGTTAATTATTTTTCAAAACATTATGCTGCAACATTGCCATGGCCATTTAAAAAATCTTACGTTTTCACGAAACAACCTTTTTTCACCAACGCAACAACTTTGTTAAACGTCCATGTATGTTCACTTTGAGGTGACCTCTTCCCAAAGCCCATTGCTAAAATAACACGTAGACCTCTCAGAGGTCGAAGCTCTAGAACCCTTGCAATGTCGCCAATTCATCTAAATCGCACTGATAAATGGATCGATGATGCGGATGTTTTTACCTCACACCTCCGTCGGAGACATAAAGCATCCTGTATGGATTAATTACAGACTCCGAGGTATGATGGATTGCGATGAAGAGTTATTGCCCCTTATTAATTGTCTCCACCATTAAACCTGAATGTTTTGTCTTCTTCTGGGAATGTGACCGTCACCGTTACGCGGTTTTAGTATTTTTTAGTTGTACCCTGTGGTAACATAAAAAAGGGCCGTTTGCGATGCCAAACAATATCAAACAAACCAACAATCAAGTTGTTTTCTCAGTCTGTCTGTCGTTTGTATCCTTGTAATACTCTAACCCCGAGATGGAAAACTATGTCCCACAGGCCACTTACAGACTTACTGGCCTTGATCTGTCAAATCTTGATCCAAACTGGTGTGTGTACCGAAATCATTTTGCTTTAAATTATAAACACGTCATTAACGCAAACTGTGTTAGCTTGCATTATATTTTGTGTGACTCCAGCAAAAAAGGTAAGCCCTCCCATGCTTTATTCCATAAATGATTATTCCCAAAGATGCGCAGGGGCAGCGTATGAAATGCCTAACGTGGCTCAGTAAAGCCGTGGATCTTAAACTGTGCGTCACGACGGCCTGGTGCGTCGTTTTAATTTTTTAATGGCGTCGCTCAATAATTTAAATATGCGTCGTATAATAGATAAATATATGTATCAATGATTACGATTTTGGTAATAAAAGTCGTTATTGGAGTGTTATCCCTGGTGCGTCCGTCGGAAATCAACCAACGTTTCAAACGCCGTCGCATCGAAACAAGTTTACGTAACTCTACAGTAAAGTGTTGTTTTGTTAGCGTCTAATACAAAACTTTCTAAAAAATGAGTTTGCCCTCGCCCTTGATGTTCAAAAGTAGTTACCCCTCCTTTTTTGCATGTGTCACTTTATGCCAGCAACCCGAAAACACTATTGCACCCTATGGCTACTTACTGCAAATGCAACGCCCTTAAAAGCTCATTAAAATGGCTGTAGCCCCGAACGATGACCTATATGCGAAACTATAGTTGGGGAGTAATTGAGTTTCTTGCTTAGTCCGGGTCATGCAATTATTTGTTCATCAACAAATTGCGATTCAGCGCACACAAACGCCGCCTTATCGACTAATTGAAAACAATCGACACGTCACGATCTGTGACGTCATATATTGAGCTTTTTGGCACAATAAGTGTATGGGTGCGGATACGAATTTATCACATGACTTTAAGCCAAAGAATCTCAGTTGGATTTTGAGAAAAACCATCGACCAAAATGGGTTTCTAACAGGAAAATGGACAAATTGTGCGTTCATCAAAATCATAACAAATTTTTTAGGAACACCGTCCGTTTAATTTAAATGGCATAAACTCGTTGCATTACCAATGGTGTTCTGAAATGGAATATTGTCAAATTATTCGGTGTACGTTTCCATTTAACGACCATTGTGTCCAGACCCTATTCATTAAAAACTCAGACAACTTTAACAAAAATCAAAACACTCATTACAAATACGCAAATTATGCGATATGTAAATGTGGCGTTAACGACCAATATTCGTGGAATTAATTTTTGACAATATTCCGACCCAAAAGTGCCATCAATATTTATGCGAAAGTCCGTTAATCGGCCATTTGTGAGTCGGAATGTTTGTCGTGTGCGCCCGGCGGAACCTGTTACGTCATGGCATGATGACCCACACAGGGTTTCGGACGCTGCCACCATTGGTAATCGGGCCATCATTATTAATTGGGGGAAACGCGGACCACCATCGGTGCCAATTACCCGAATGAAATACAAATTGCGATTTTGTCCGGTGGGGTCTGTAAGTGCCAACGAAGACATATTGAGCTGTCGCAAAAATGGGGTTCATCTATAAAGTTGTTTGTTTAACAATAAAAATTATCAACAGTGTAACGTGCGCTAGACTTTCCTGCTTTTCCTCACAACAAGCGAGTTGCGGTTGAAATCACTTATAAACTTGAAGTGTAAATTCACATGAAAGCAAACAAACATGATGTGATCTGTTTCTAAACGAAGTTTCTGTAAAAATTAATATTATAGTGCTGGTTGACACGCAAACCACGACATATAAGATGTTTTGTCATCATTTTTTAATATTTATTTAATGTCATAACGTTACATTCAAAACCCTGATTTTGTCTTTGCACATTTAAAGTGCAGAAAAAAAATCATACGTTTCAAATACTGCGTTTGTCGGTCAAATGAACTGAGATGCTTCCAGGCCCCTTGCGACGCTGCCCGACCTTTTCACCTCCGCTACGTGTCTTCCATTTCCGCTCGGTGTGAAATGCCAGCTGTAATATTCGATCACGCTGCATGTGGGGTCGCTAATTGATCCCAGTTCACCAAAGCTGATGCAACCTCGCGCCTCCACGACGTTTGAAGCATGAAAAATTGGTTAATGTTTGAATCTGACTTGAAATGGTTGTTTTTTTGGAAATGTGCGAGCGATTCATCTCGTTTTTCGCTCGGCATTTCCCTTCGACACAGAAGGTACACTGTCATAGTGCTTTTATGATGCAATGCTAGTAGTTTACTGCTGCAAAAATTTGTAACTTTTTGGCAAGATGCGACATTAAAAAAAAAGTTTGGTAGTGACATTAAAATTCCTAAATACAATTATGGTATTATTAACAAAATTTTACAAGAATTTTTGAAGGTACAACCTTAATTCTTCAGTGTTTGGTGACATAAACAAACATGAAACAACCTTTAGCCCTAAATTGAAAACAAAATTGAACTGAGAAAGCATTGTTTTCGTTGCTGCCTGGTAAAACCAAAAGCACAATCACAAATTCCAAAATGTACCCTTATATAGATTGGCTGGGTTGTTCTACATACATGTCCGCGTATTTTATTTGTAGAATTCCGCGTATTTATTACACTTTTCCTCTCATCCAAGCTCTGTACAATTCCCAGAAGCATTCTGTTATCGTGCCCAAACTTTTCGGGCGGGGTTGAGATGCAGGTAACAGCGTAAAAAAAAACTACCCGCTGGAAGGCGAGAGCAGTAACGTCACCCGGGCTGGTTTCGGTAATTGAAAATCGAAAGACCTTCCATGATCTGTGCATTTGACGCATTCGAATCACGATTCTGCGTACAAACCTGATGGCTTTGCACCGATGATAATGCTACACGGTGTGGCTTAACGAGACAAAGGCTATTTTTAGTTGTTTTTTTTACGATCAGGGCGGCCACTTTGGCATTGTTTGTTTCGTCGCTCGTCCTCTCGGTTCACACACTGGCCTGAAAAAATCACTTTAAAAATCAGTTTTGTGGTTAAAATTAACTGTATAGGGATCGAAATAAAAAGCGTATTTATTCACAATGTAGATTTCTACCCTCGATGAATGTTGGTCGGTAAAATGTTGCAGTGCGCTCTAAACTGACTCAACGGACCGAGTTGCCACTTTAAGTGACAGTTTCTAACAATATCTTGTGAGTTGCTGCTTTAAATCGAACCACGCATGTAGTCCGTTTGCTTACATGCAAATTTGGTGTTTTTGTCATTCTGTGTACCATAAATAGATTAAACTTAAGAATAGTCGCTTTCCACTATATTTAGCCTTGGATGACTATTTTCTATTCATTAATCATTTTTCAGGCATTTGGAAAATTGTATTTTGTCTTCTGCGTATATAGAATGTAGACTTGAATACTTGTGCGGCAATGCCCAAATCAGTTTCCGTCTCGTATTCTTTTAAAGGAGTTTCCGTAAGTTCGTCTGTTACGTGACTGACACGTTTTCAAAATGGCGGACCATCGTTCGTGCAATATTTTTAATGAGCCATTTATACACAACTGTTTACAACTGTGTTGTGTTATCATGAATATTAATTTAGCTCTACAGCGGCATATATATAATTCCACAGCTTGTAATNACAGAAGGTACACCGTCGTAGTGCTTTTATGATGCAATGCTAGTAGTTTACTGCTGCAAAAATTTGTAACTTTTTGGCAAGATGCGACATTAAAAAAAAAGTTTGGTAGTGACATTAAAATTCCTAAATACAATTATGGTATTATTAACAAAATTTTACAAGAATTTTTGAAGGTACAACCTTAATTCTTCAGTGTTTGGTGACATAAACAAACATGAAACAACCTTTAGCCCTAAATTGAAAACAAAATTGAACTGAGAAAGCATTGTTTTCGTTGCTTCCTGGTAAAACCAAAAGGACAATCACAAATTCTAAAATGTACCCTTATATAGATTGGCTGGGTTGTTCTACATACATGTCCACGTATTTTATTTGTAGAATTCCGCGTATTTATTACACTTTTCCTCTCATCCAAGCTCTGTACAATTCCCAGAAGCATTCTGTTATCGTGCCCAAACTTTTCGGGCGGGGTTGAGATGCAGGTAACAGCGTAAAAAAAACTACCCGCTGGAAGGCGAGAGCAGTAACGTCACCCGGGCTGGTTTCGGTAATTGAAAATCGAAAGACCTTCCATGATCTGTGCATTTGACGCATTCGAATCACGATTCTGCGTACAAACCTGATGGCTTTGCACCGATGATAATGCTACACGGTGTGGCTTAACGAGACAAAGGCTATTTTTAGTTGTTTTTTTTTACGATCAGGGCGGCCACTTTGGCATTGTTTGTTTCGTCGCTCGTCCTCTCGGTTCACACACTGGCCTGAAAAAATCACTTTAAAAATCAGTTTTGTGGGTAAAATTAACTGTATAGGGATCGAAATAAAAAGCGTATTTATTCACAATGTAGATTTCTACCCTCGACGTATGTTGGTCGGTAAAATGTTGCAGTGCGCTCTAAACTGACTCAACGGACCGAGTTGCCACTTTAAGTGACAGTTTCTAACAATATCTTGTGAGTTGCTGCTTTAAATCGAACCACGCATGTAGTCCGTTTGCTTACATGCAAATTTGGTGTTTTTGTCATTCTGTGTACCATAAATAGATTAAACTTAAGAATAGTCGCTTTCCACTATATTTAGCCTTGGATGACTATTTTCTATTCATTAATCATTTTTCAGGCATTTGGAAAATTGTATTTTGTCTTCTGCGTATATAGAATGTAGACTTGAATACTTGTGCGGCAATGCCCAAATCAGTTTCCGTCTCGTATTCTTTTAAAGGAGTTTCCGTAAGTTCGTCTGTTACGTGACTGACACGTTTTCAAAATGGCGGACCATCGTTCGTGCAATATTTTTAATGAGCCATTTATACACAACTGTTTACAACTGTGTTGTGTTATCATGAATATTAATTTAGCTCTACAGCGGCATATATATAATTCCACAGCTTGTAATAATGACGGCGCAATTTTTGAGTCAATTATTGAATCTCGGGCGCGTCTTCGGAGGCGTTAATTGAGGCACAAATCTTGTATATACGATGCGGCAATGATTAAAAATGTTATTTCCCGGGGAATATCAGCGTTTGGCGCCAATTTTAGAAACCCAAACTGCAATCATTGCTTTGCGTCGGGTCAATTAAACCAAACCATTTCCTTGCCCGGCTTTGTTTGCGTTCGCGTCATTCCCAGCGAATACTGCGAATTTATTGGCTGGAATCGTGTTCCCGACCCATCGCCGATCACAAAATCCGAAATTGCCCTTTTTACAATGAAATGAAACGCGAATTGTTGACATTTCGGCGTCTGTGCCAAAGCTTGGGACAACGAAATGTCAGAAGTCTGCGCCTGCGCATCATCTTTTGTTAACAGATTAACTAAAACAAACAACCGGTGCCAATTTTTTAGATAAATTGCGGCCCTTCTGACGTCCTCCAACGCCAAGTATCGCGTATGTCACGTGATTGCAAAAAGGTTGTTTGTGAATACGATTCTTCGCGCAAACAAAAGGGTAATTGAGTCTCAAAATGGCAAATATGTTTTCTACTTTTACTTCCACTTTTAAACGTTTTAGCTCTGCGCTACACCGTTGTTTGCAAAAAAATAATAATCCTTCCAACTTTATTTTGAAAATACAGCAGGATTGTTTTTTTTAATAAGTAAAGTTTTACACTTTTATTGTAGGATGCCGTGAATTTGATTAAACACCTTGTGGCTTGTTATCTTATACTACATATTTTTTTTAATTAGGCTGCTCTGCATTAACTGTAATCTAAAACATGTAGTATGCTGAACTGACGGACGTTGATCTAATAACATCAGATGATTTTTGATGCATAATCTCTGTGCTTTGTTGACGGAAATGCGGGAAAAAAACACATGACATACAAAAAAAACAAAAAGCAGAATTGGGACGGATGGATTATTTAGTTTGTTGACAATTGCTCCATCGTCTCGCCACACATCGAAATCTTAAAAATGCGTCTGCTGTGATTTATTGTTTGCGAACAGAGTTAATTCTGTGCGTCTCGGGTACATCAGATGGACACAGTGATTTTTTTATGTGTACTAATCGGAAAGAAATGATGTGAACTTGTAAACCGGCGCTGCGGTCAAAACAAATACGGAATCACAATATCCACCAAGCAATGCGAAAATCACCTTGGTTTGGTCAATTTTAGACAAGATTTTCAGTTGAAAAGTCTGTATTGCTTCAGGAATTGTTGCGCCCCAAAACAGTGGATGCCTTGGTCTGTACTTTGATATGGAACTGATTGAAGCGTGGTGTAAATTGCAAGTTATTTTGCCTTTTGGGAAGGTGGAAAAAATCCTTTGTTGAGTTTTGGCTTTAACAGCTTTGCGCCACCAGTTGACCGTGCTCCGGCTCTGTCGTAGCCGGTTTTATATTCTCTGTCTCGGCTCCGGGCTGTTTCTCGGAGTTCTTCAGCTCCTGGCGCCATTTCATCCGCCGGTTCTGGAACCAAATCTTGACCTGCGCGATAAAAATAAAAAAAACGTGAAAATTCGATCTTGCATTTACAGTTCAGTTTTAATTAATTGCCGATTTTGCATTTTAACGTTTTAATGTCCAACGAAACGTGCTTCGCAATATATGCAAACAACTGCAACTGATCTTTGATTGCTTCGTTCAGGCTAATATTAGCTTCATTACGAGTTCATGGGAGGCGCGGCCTAATAAACACAGTTTTAAAAACAACTTTGCGACTTCGCTGTAAACAGGTTTGGTTTGCGGCCTACCCGGAACAGCGCGCAATGTAATTGTGGGAAAAGCTAATCAGGCCCTTCGTGGCACTCCAACGGCGTTCTTAGCGCATCCGGGTTGCGTTAGTTGACTTATGGCGTACTCTTACAAAAACAAACGTGACGAGCGATATAATTAGCTTGTGGTGTCTAATGAATTTTTGGCCGTCACTAAAACGTTAATGAATTGTGAGCAACCGCGCCCGAGACCGCGGAAATGCGCCGCACCGTGCTGGGTTACAATGCCACACGGAATTCGAACGTGAAATGAACGAACCCACTTTCGTGTGGTGTCTGCGCCGTTTTTGAGATAAATAGCATGGAGTGAATCAGGCAGTATTCGGGTTCACTGCCATTGCGCCATGGTTTTTTTCTTTGTTTTACTTAAATGCGCGATGCGTCAACAGGTTATGCATATGATGAGTCCACTTAGGCTTATGTAACCAATTAAACGTGTCCAAGTATTACAGTTTTTTGCTTAAGTTAACTTTTAAAAAGACAAGGCAGTTGCGGCAGCAACTTGACATTCTTCGGCATTATTGCTCCATCAGCCGCAACAGCATTTGGTTTCGTTTTGGCAGCGCCCATAAGTATTTCAATAATTGTCACAAGACCGAGCTTGACCGATATTGATTTCTATTTTTGAACGTGCGATTCTCGCCCAATTCACATGACCAGCTGCAGGAAGCGTAGACCGTTCGCCGGAGCTAAGTGTATTTATACGTCGAAACTAATACTTATGCCAATGTTTTTTGTATTGACCTCAATTCGACTTCTAACACACTTTCTCTCGCAGGCGTTGGCCAACGTTTAATGGAGAAATGCCACTTGTTTCCCCGCAACGGTGACATATTAACTTTTTGGCTTCCAATTAACCTGAAGGGACTAAATTTAAATCAGAGTGGTTCCTTCTAAAGGTTGTGGCCTGAAAATTTTGGACCACAGTTTTTTAATTTAGTTTTGGGGCATATTCAGCGCAAACGGAGCAATGAAATTTTCCGCTGCTCCTGTTTTCGGTTTGCTTCCGGGAAACGTTGGCCCCAAAATGTGCTTGCCTGGAAACACGGGGTCCCGACCTTTTGACGATTTTTTTCCACGCCAATATGAAACTCTGTCCCACCGAAGATACTTATTTAGATCCCGTTTATTGCATCGTTTTATGAATCCCACGTGCTGAGTTAGTCATCATGGATGACGTAGAGGTTTGCTGGAAGCCATTCGGGGAAGCGGTCCTGCCCTAAAGGTCGTTCAATCATCACAGTTTGCGACAGGAACGATTGCGATGCGCAGTGAATTATCACTTTGGGTTCGGGATAGGGGTGTGGTGACCGATTCATCAAGATGTCTACGCGCCGCGCTTGAAGTAAACATCAAGCAAACTTTGCTTCCCCGCGGGCTTCCCGTGTGCAGGAAGCCGGGGAGGTTGATCACCGGTGCGCCGATCTAACGAGCAGCATTCGGAAGCGTTTTGACTAAAGCGATTTTTCACGTATAGCGCTCGCACTTTTTCGCCTATCGCGCGGCATTGTGGCAGCTTTGAGATCATAACATCCGTACCGTGCAACTCCAAGTGATCAGTGCTTTGTGCGCTCATCCAGGCAAATATATCACCGTGTGCTTTGACCAAGTGTCGACTATGGAGTTTATAGTTACGGCGTACACAGCGCCCCTTCGTGGCTGTTCCGTTATCTGACTCCTTAATTTGTGCCTTTATGTCCCGCAGTAATTGAGGAAATTCACGTTTGTGCCTTGCTTGGCCTTTCTCAAACCCTAATCGCGCGTCCGGTGCGTGATCTGTGCGAACAAATGCCGAAAACGTGGGCTGAGGAAACAACCCATCGCGAGACGTATTTGGGCGGGTGTACCCTATAATGTCGCAATCCCACACAGCCTTTTTGAAATGTCAATCGCGGGCAAATCGGTGTAATTTGTCAGTTTGCGACTCACATCGTTGATCGTTTGTATGCAAATAAGCAGTCATTTGTACCTTAGCTACAAGCAAATCATGACTGTTTGGTAAAAATCGTTTAATTCCATATCTGCGCTATTACCAAAAATCGTCACGCAGGTACGCTTCGTGCGAGGCGTTTTTTTTGCCGCAGAAAAAACCCATACACACCATATACCTAAATGCTGTGACGCATTGTGTACAACGCCTAAAAACCACAAAAAATGGCTGCAAAAATATTGCCAAGCCACACCTGTGCATCGGTCAGCCCAAGAGCTTCAGCCAGCCCCTTTCTCTCAGGTTTAGCAACGTACTTCTGCACTTGGAAGCTTTTCTCCAGGCCGCGGCGCTGCATCAGGCTGTGAAATCGAAATTCTGTTAATCTCTGATGAATTACCGCAAAACTTTTGGCGCCGAGGTTGCAAAAGTGACAGCCGTGAACTCGCCTATCCTCGAGACGACGTAAACTCTCAAAGTCGATTTGCCAGAAATAGAAACGTCCTAGCACGAACTTTTTTGTCTTGCGACAGCCGGTAATTGGCCAATTTCAAATCATCCCAATATGCCTTATACAGACGCGGCTTGATGCGAAAACTTCCGAACTTTGTAATAGGAATTTACATTTTAGTTCACGACTATTTCACTGCACAGGCGCTTATAAATGGCTCTCAGAATTTATATTTTAAACCCTAATACTTTCCAATATCGCGCTAATGGGGTGTCGTACAAGAAATCAAATATATTCGAGTTTAAAAGCCCACCTAAAAACAGCCCTGCTCCACTTTCGCCGCTTTTTTGGCACTTTCCTCTTTTCGTCGAAGGTCGGTGAGGCCGAGTGGCCGGGTTGGGAGCTTGTTGGGACTTCACCCATTCCTGGGGCGAGCGTCTTCAGCTGACGAACGGCTGCCAGAGCCATTGCAGCGGCCGCTGCATTTCCACCATACGCGTAGGGATAGACGAGGTGTCGCAGAGAAGGGTCTAAAATTAAATTTGACTTTTTAAAGTTCTATATCATTACGAGTTTACAAATTCGATGCAAATTGTGCCTGAAACCTTGATTATTTTGGAAAAGCACAGATGGAGATTTTGTTTGCGGTTTCTGAAATTTTACATTAAAGTTTGTTGACACTTACGGCAGTTAGCTGCAATCGCTTGCCAAGTCTGAAGTGACAGTCCGGTTGGCATTGGAGGAGAACTTGGTGATGCTGGACTTGACGAGAGGGAGGTCGTGCGGTTTGGGAACACTGGAAAGTTGTGGGAAAATCTCTCTACAAACGCAAAATCAAAAAAATCCAAATCATCTATAGATATAATATATTTACTAAAATAGATATAAAGCTGTGCCGCTCTTCTAAAAGCGTTTCGATTCATGCAGGCAAAAATAATTTTAATTACCTCTTTGCTGTTCAAGTGATCGAAAAACATCTGGACTCGGCGAGATTGGACTGTTCGTGTCAAAAGCTCTCCAGGAGGATCGTGGTTGGTGAAAGTCTTTGGCCAGGTTGGGAGGCGACAAATGCCGCGCGATTTTCGCGAGAGAGTCGGGATCATCGCGGAAGACATCGTCGGCATCTGAAACCGAGCGAAAAGTGGGCGACAGCGTGTCTCCTTTCGCTCTGGGTCTCGCGTGAACGAATGTTGGGCTTACAGCGCTGTGTTGCCTTTCAATTGGGCTCGGTTTACCGGAAAAGTGAAATTTTTGGGTTTGAAACTCAGCGCGGCGATACAGTGATGGCGAAAGTTGTGGATGCATAGGAGCGCCGCGGATAAGATTTGGAGACTTCACCTCGACGAAGGAACTTGACGTTGCAGGGCGTTCGAATAACAAATGTGCCGATTTGGGGGATTCACTTTTCCCGCGTGCGCGTGGCGACGGCGCAATGCCATGTTTCAAGTCCTGTGGATCGGAAATGTTACGCGATAGAGAGCGCTTCGTGTGATACTGGTGAAATTTGAGAGCCTTGGGTGGCGGAGAAGGATTTGGTTTTCTCTCAAAACGCGGGAGTTTGTGGGGTGGAGTTGTTCTCTCCTCTGCAGAGTGACCCTGCCGACCCGGATTTGTACTTGTCTCGAACTCGTCGCTGGCTCGGCAATCGTCCGATGAGTAGTCGCTGCTGGATTCCATCCTTCGCTTTGTTGAGAGGTTTTTCGGTTGCTCTTGTTGGCTTATGTCGGCCTCTGTGCGCTTGCCTTTAGACTCTCCGTGCAAGATGCTGTCTATGCCGAACTTGAGACGGGAGCGTCCACCATTTTGTTCTTCTGGCGATCGGCAACGCTTTTCATTGCACTCGGCAACCGATGTGACTCGTCCGATCTCCTAAAGGTTAAATCAAATTGGCCTAAAGTTTTGACATATAGAATAAAAATCCAATGTCTGTCGCATACAAAAATATTACGACAGTTCAACACTCTTATGAGAATAAAACAAGCCTGAATAATATCAAACTTTCAAAGTGTTTTTGACCCTATAACCCATAAAGAAATAAAATTATACCGGGTAATAATTAAGACTGGTATCATAGGTTAGCAGCACATTGTACAACAAACACGACATTTAACAAACCCAACCTGCGAGTAGCCTTCAACTCTTGTCGTGGGACTCGTGTTGCTGTGTCGGGTTCCGACTCGCAAATCAACTATTTCCAACTCATCACTGTTGCTGGTTGAAGTTTTGCACCACGAGCGATCTGCCCTGATGGCCATAATCTCGCCTCGAATCGACGCCGACGCCTCAAGGTTCCGACGTTCCGCGGCCTTCCTACTTTCTTCCAAAAAGCGACGGGGATCGGCCAACAGGGCCCGTCCGTCTTGGGGGTGCATGTTAGGGGTTAAAATGGGGCCTGCTGCTTCAGTACTTGGCAAAGTGCCTTCGGTGTTACCCATGCTGCAACGCATAAAATAAAGATAAGTGGATAAACTGGATGTGCCAGGCACAATAATATTTTAAAACACAATTGCTTCTTGTTGGTAAATCGTTTTAGCCTAGACGGAACAGCAAACGTTAGTAAACGTTCTTTTACAACACTTCCTGATCTAAAACCTAAAGCACGTGGCCCACAAAAATCGCAAAACAATCCAAATGATACACCCCAAATTATTCATTTAACATTCTTTTACGACTTTCATTGCCATCAAAACTAAACAAGAAAAAGGTTACAAAAGCCTCAACCTTTCCTCACGAGTGTATCAGGGCGACTGCGTGGTCCATGCCAGCGCAGCAGGTTTTTGCTCAAAATTCGACCCAAAATTGTTACGTCACAACCCAACGTGCACGTCACTGCCTCTTCTCTGCCTGCAGTCGTCCCTGTAGCTCAGTCTGCGTGTTCTGACGCCTAAGCCCAGCCGACGTGAAGTTGTAAAGCGCGCTGCTGCAACCGCGGGCGGAAATCGAAGGAGTAAAAGGGCTTTGGTGAAGACATCACCATGAGTTATTGTCGCTGATTGGTTCGCAGCTTTGCGAATGTTTCTCTCAGCAGAGACAAAGTTAATTTTGGGGTTGATTGACGAAATAAAAAAAAACATGAATTACTCTCTTTGTTACGTTAGCACACATTAAAAGCAAAACAAAAGTGTTTGGAATTCTAAAAGGACTTCGAAATCCGTTGATAAAATTTAACAATCTTTTGTGCAGAACAAAACGTTAAAAGTTCGCGCAAATTACTCCACCCATTCGCCCAATCCTCTTTCCTAAACAATATGTTAAACCTTTGGTGAGTAACTTTCGATTTGTTGTGACGTTTCGTTGGCAATGAAATAAAATTTCGATCAATTTCCGAAACCGAAATTTTAATGTTTACACTATAGCTGCGAAATCACTTCGTCATTAGATGGCGACTAAAGCGTGTCATGAACCATATTTTCGACCAAACTAGCCGTTGCGCTTACGTATCTAACTCTTCATTAAAGGTGAAACATGGGTTACCAGAGCCATCTCGGAATTGTGAAAGCCGGAGTTTGGTTCTGAAAAAGGGCATTTTTAATTAGGCTGGATTCTTTTAAGAATATTACAAGATAATTTATTAGCTTAAACGGCAATAAAAACGAGCAAACCAACGACTAGTGTTCGTCAGACCAAAAAAAATTTGTGGTATTGTTTTAACAAAGAAGCAAATTTATGTTCGTATATTTACTAAGTTCAAAAAAATATGAACTTAGGTTGTGTTGTTTAATATCGACAGAGAAGCTAATTCATGTTTAAATATTTGTCACGTCTAAGGGGATAATAACTCAATCGTGTGGTTTTATATGTGAAGCCCGATTTTAATCAGCTACGTTGCGCAAGCTATAACCAAACATTTCTATTTCACATGCTGCGTACATTCGTCAGGTACTTGAGAATGTCACCTTCTGTCATTACAGCACCGGTTTCTCTGCTTGTTCCCGCGCAACGAGTTGAAAAGACTAAAAGGAAACAGCCCAGATTTAATGGCACAATTTGTAACGATCACATCGCGGCAGAACAGCAAGAGTCGTGTTTGCGTTTTGCGGCGCTTCGACCCCAGAAACAGCCGCTTCGGAAATCGACCAGTTGTAGGATCGCGGCGCATGTCTTGTTCTCTCGGCGAAGATGCGGTGTCACTTGCCCGCAGTGGCAAAAAGGAAGGAAGCGCCATCATCGCCACACACAACTTATTATTTGTACAGATTTGAGTAATGGACTCTCGTGATGGAGTACACGACCAGACTGCGTATAAGGCACAATAGTGGCTGTGCTTACATGCATCATACGTAATTTAGGTACCCGCAGACCTTGGCGTAGCATCACAACACGATCTAACCTTATTTTGTCCATTTTATGTATAGATAAGTCATGTGGCCCAAACCTGTCCAAGTGCTAGCCTTCTATGGTAAAAAAGCATGTGTTCTTACAGCATTGGCTCTCTCCTTGACATCTATGTCCGAAAAATGGGTTTAGATGCATTATTTTCCCAAGTTTTTTTTTAATATTTACTGATACACCTTGCGCTGTCTACAAATCGTGGCCAACAAATCAACGAATAATCCTACCGCTGCAAGTTATTGGTTTAATATCCGTGCTGGAGATCCTGATTAGCTGCAAAAGTTGACATTCTGTAGCTACAATATAGATATTCCAGCACAAAATGCGAAAACATGTTACACAAAACAATATATAGACCTGCCGTTCCATGTATTAACTGCCAAAAATATTTTCTGTTCCGACAAAAGTTATTGATTCTTGGAGCGATTCCACAGAACAATTTTGCTACAAAACCCTTAAGGCTGAATTCCGACCGAAAAACATATAATTTATTTCCAAAACGTGACCCCGATACAAAATCAATGTGTCTGTGAGACTGTCAATGATTAAAGAAAAACATTCCTTTTTAAATTAAGTAAAGGCATATTGAGGTAATTATCCAGTTAATAACGTTCTGTCAGTCTGTGTTAATACAAAGTTGAAACAAGCTTGCCATACTTACTGCACAAACAAAACGATGGCCCTGGTTTATTACCATTTTCTATATTTTCTGGCATGTTAGATTTCGACGATAAAACTTGTTCACTTGGCCCGGTAACTAGGTGATACACTGAAAAGGTNACAAAATCAATGTGTCTGTGAGACTGTCAATGTTTAAAACAAAAACATTCCTTTTTTAAATTAAGTAAAGGCATATTGAGGTAATTATCCCGTTAATAACGTTCTAGCAGTCTGTGTTAATACCAAATTGAAACAAGCTTGCTATACTTACTGCACAAACAAAACGATGGCCCTGGTTTATTACCATTTTCTATATCTTCTGGCATGTTAGATCCATTTCGACGATAAACCGTGCTCAATTGGCCCCGTAACTATGTGATACACTGAAAAAGGTTTGCTTATAAGGTCAGCCACATGACATACACCGACAGTGTTCGGAAGTGTGTAGGGTCTATATTAGTACTCCTACAATGGATTTTTTACCGGATGCTCGTTGGAGTGTCATGTCTAACTAAAGCGCAATCTTTTGTGAGTTTGCTAACCTCCGCTATATACACGGGGCCCCAGCAGGCTCTATTTTTAGGAATGTAACTTATTGGTTCTACGTGCATTTTTAATCTGTAGGCTACATGGCGCACTTCCTAAGCAGTAGTATAACCATGGACTATTACATCTCATCACTCCAAACTTTAAAATCTCGGAGGCACATTGCCAGGCAATAAATTATAAAACAACGCTTTCTGATAAGTTGTCATGCCTGTTAAAGACGTGCTTCATGGGGTACTGTAAAGGGTCTGGAACATTTTTCTACAGGCCAGTGCTAAAAACAAAAATATTTGTTTGTCTTTTAACAAGGCCCCACGGTTAAGGAACCTAATTAACACGGGATCATGTAACCCGACATGGTCTCAATTTAACTCTTCAGCAGCTTATATGAGCGTGTCTAACACCATGACCTATAACACGATCTACGTTATTCATAGTATACTTGAGTCTTATTTAAGTATTTGATTAATATCCACCGTGCCCCGAGACGGTTCAAATGTCGGGTAAACTCTTTAATTAGCTAGAATGGTGTAATATCCTTGTTCCGTGTCTGGTTGATGTAGGTTTTTCCTTTCATAGTATTTTGTCGCTTGTCATCGCGGCTATCTTTTTACTATATTGATAACGTGGTTTCCAAAACGGCATCAAAGTCATGCCCAATATTGCAACATACGTCACGGTACAACACAAAGTTCGTGTGCCGCACAAGCTTTCGAAACAGAAAGATTACATGGTGTTTGAAGTACAACTTTGTCATTTCAACACGTATAGGTATTTTGCGTGATTAGTACTACAAAACATTTGCTGAGATCACATCCGAATATCATGAAATGTACCTGCGCCTGTTTAACCCGCTGCTAATAAAACATTCTTGTTAATTGTTTGGCCTTCATTGTAGTTGCGTGGCTGGAAAACGAGCGTTTAATTTTTCGTTGCTTTTTTAAACTTTGTGCACATTTGTGGTTGATTTTTAACTTAAACATACTTGTGAAGTTTCCAAACAGCTTCGCTGAAAAAAGAGCCATTAGTCCAAATTAAAACCTCAGCAAAAAAATTTTCGGAGTTGTTTTTAGACGCAGGAGCGAAAACGAAATTCCCTTGAATTCACCACACCATTCTACGTTTGTTTTTACGTGAGATGACGCCGCATTCGATTTTTGCTTCTTCGATATTACGCTGCAGAAAAAAAAACATGCACACGTTAGTCACCTTTGAACCCAAAGTCACTCGGCTTAGTTGGCCACATCTTGATGAGTAAGAGCACACAGAAATCTCGCCCGCTACTTATTATATGTATATTAGGCGAAACCTGCACCGACCTCTGGTTAACCCTTCGTCGGGTTCTGTGAATTAGTAAGCGCTGAATATTCTAAGGAACTTATATTTGTCAAAATGTATATATTTGGTGCTAACAGACTGAATCGCGTCCGGAGGATATTTTTAGTTGCGGCCGAACGTCCTATGTTATGTAAGAAAAAATTNAAAAACATGCACACGTTAGTCACCTTTGAACCCAAAGTCACTCGGCTTAGTTGGCCACATCTTGATGAGTAAGAGCACACAGAAATCTCGCCCGCTACTTATTATATGTATATTAGGCGAAACCTGCACCGACCTCTGGTTAACCCTTCGTCGGGTTCTGTGAATTAGTAAGCGCTGAATATTCTAAGGAACTTATATTTGTCAAAATGTATATATTTGGTGCTAACAGACTGAATCGCGTCCGGAGGATATTTTTAGTTGCGGCCGAACGTCCTATGTTATGTAAGAAAAAATTGAGTGCCTGTAACGAGAGGTTGAAGAGGTCCAACCTTGGGGCTGAGAATGATGACTAAACTATATAATTTTGCGTAACCTAACTTTCTGTGTACTGTGTGTTGGAGGGATATATTTTTGCGTTTGTATTATGCAATTAAAGTTTAGTGCTATTTTTTTAAGTCGCGTTTTCTTAAGGTTCTCAAAACCAGGATTTCCGTAAACCGCTAAATGTAACATTTTAAATACAAAACCCCACCATAATACAGAAAAAAAATTTTTGATTTTTTTTTAAATTGGCAGCGTTTCGTAGCAAAAATGACGTTCGAAATTAGAAATTCATAACATTTGTCACTCGGCACATTTAACCACGACAATTGTAGTCAAAACTCTGAAATGTTGCTAATTGCAAATGATTTATGTGCAAACAGCGGCTAAATCTAGACTTTTTTATCGATTCAAGTAGAAGGGTAACCCCTATATGATAATGAGGCGGTGTAATGCAACAACATGGCAATGAAACGTGACAAATAACAGCGGCGAACCCCAGGTCAGGAGTTTTATGAATGATTGGTCAATGCGGTACCTAGAAACATTTTATATTCATATGTGCTACGTGATCCCTTATATGTATTTTTGTGTGTATTTCTGCGGGTTGGTAGTTAAACGTGTGCGGACCGGGATATTACATGAGATTGTTCTTGCTCCCTTGTCGAAGGAATTCATCCTGTTTTGAAATGCAAAGCAATGGTGCGGATCTTACTCAGTATTTACGTTATGCGGCTATTAAAAAAATAGTTTGCAATTGCAACAAAGGTTAGTTAACCAGTTTTTTGGAGGGGCCATTTTTGGAGGGTTCACAGCGCTCTGTGTGTCTGGTTTCATAAATTTTATCACGGTTACATGAGTTAAACGCAAAGCAACTGTAAAAAGCTTACATTTTTTCGGAAACTTCCAGTGACCAAGTTTGCCCCCGCTGTTTGGAATTCATGAATTGTTTTTGGTTGGTGCTCTGATACTCTTGATAAACACAGTACCTGCACTAAATAATCGTTTTGTCCCAATTTTTCTCCCAAATCTGTTAATTTAATGGCCGACTAAAGCTTCGGAGCAATAATTAAATCAGTTTTTATACCTTCGGTTGCCATAGCGATTCAATGCAGACTTTTTTGACAATTTGCATTCAGCTGTTTATTGAAGCGTTCGCAACTTGTTTCTGACTTGGGCGCGTGACTTGCCAAGCCGCAGGAGAGGAAACAAACATATTTATTCGGCGTCGTGCTTGTTTCGTACGACAGGAGCGGGCGCGCGTGTCAGGGAATTCGATTTTACTGCGAAGCAACCTCAGGGTACAAGGGGCTTCCAAGAAGCTCGCTTTTCAAATCTCGTGCTTTATGTCTTGCTAACACGACGACCAGGGCTACATGGGTTCACATATCCCACCGCAAAAGTGTCAGAAACCTGGCACGTGGCCCGCAAGCTTCGAGAATAGCGCAAGTGCCGTGCACGCGCCCTCCTTGGGGGTGTCATGTAGGCGTTTCCGCCTTATTCTAAAGTGCTAATTCCTTCACGACGGACTAATGCTAATAAACCACTTGCTATTACTTTTTCCCGGTTGCCACGTGTCGTCAGTTTCCCTTTTGCGGGCGACGCGAGCTGAATTGACGACTTTCCGGTGATTGAAAGTACGGGCGGCGTTGCGGCCGTACCACTGATTTTCGGCGATTGGTCTGGTCGCGGATTTACACGGGACGCGGCTGGTTTAGGGTCTAAAAAAACTGCAATTAATAGAAGTACGACTTTGCATGTTTAGGGTGGGCCCCCCTGACGAGCGTTGTAAAGACGACGTCTCTTCATCAACGAGAAAATTAATCTCGCCAGTTGGCGTTCTGTATAATTCCGTTTTAAGGTCAAAAACGTGCCAAGAGACCACAACCCTAAGAACTCGGCCACTATTTATAAAATATTGGCTACCATTGAATGGTCCTAGTTTTTTCGTAAAAACGCTCCAAAGCTGGTTTAGCTGAACATATCACCGTAACTTAAGTCAAAGGTTGAGGGTATTGTGCCACCATTTGCATGCGTCGTGGTTGATGCCCTTAAACGCGGGACGTAGTTCGACCAGCTAATAGCATTCCACAAATCAATTTATAATGAGAGTTTGAACCGTGCTGAGTTTGTTGTGCTGCGATGGACGTTTTCAGACAAACGTGAGTGATTTGACCGAACGTTTTTAGCGTTGGTTACCAGTTGTAGGAACCACAATGATGGAACGCAATAAACGTGGCAAATTATTTCAAAGTATCCTGTTTTTGCATTGGAGCTTATTAAATTGAAAACATCAGCTAATGGCCAAGCCCCAAAAATAACAGTTGTACTTTTTTTGGGTTTCCTATTTATTTTACAATAATACAAAAAATACAGCCAAAATGTCGTGTGCAATAAATACGACTACAAATCTCAATGCTCGGTAATTCGGTCGAGATAAATTGATTTTCATTTCAAAAACGAATATTTCATTACGGCATTTTAATTTTCAACGGCGGAACTGCGTGCAAAATACTCTAAAACATGGCATGAAATAATCATTGCTGATTGCTTTAAGGTGGACGGAAAACCAGACTTCGTTAAGTGATATCGTATACATTGCTTGTTCATTGTTAAGTGCCGAGTAAAAATAAACTCAGCTTAACCCCTTGAACTTCCAATCCTCCAGCAACCACTTCTGTTGCTTCCTACTGCGGCAATACTGGCTCTTATCCAAGTTTCCCTTGAACGAGCAACTCACGCGTCAAAGCCCTTGAGCAAAACAACAACCACCGAAAGATTTTCAGTGGCACCTGCTGTTAGAGCACTGCGGACAATTCGTTGGCTCATGGCTTGCGCCAGTTTTCCCTTAGTCAGCATGAATTTGCGTTCTTTTTGCTGTGCTTGGTCAATGCTGTCTACACTTGTTGCTTGCGTGTCGCCTGCATCACTTCCTGTCGGCGATGGTTCACGTACGCCGGCCTGAAACGTTCCAGTAAGAAGTTTACTTCAAAATATTCCGTTTAATAACCCCAACTACTGTAGATAATGACTTTTTGTTTAACCGCATTATACCTCGAGTTACGAATTTTGCCCATCTATTGTTTACGCTGTGTAGTCTATAAATTGTATAAATGACATAAAGATAAATCCTTGTTCTTGAGCCCAAAACCTGAGAAATTTCTAAATTCCATTTTCCAATTTCACTCCAGCAATCGTTGTCATTAAACCAACAGTTCGAATTCATAATTTTCTCCTGCAAATCCAAAACCAAACATAAAGTTATCACGTGACTAACCGATGTGAAAGATGATCGATCGTCATCGTCGCATCCACTGATGATCACAACTTCTTCAATCTCATCACACATTTCCTCATCAGTCTCCACGATACTCGCCAACATTTTTGGATCCTGGAGGACGCTCCCTTCTCCTCCTGTGTCCTCTTCCTCCGGTGTCGCATCTCTAGAGTCTGCACAGAGTGTTGTTTTGGAAATCTTCCCTTTGAAATCACCAACCAGTTATCAAACCCCTTATGTAATTTCCAGAAAGTAGCTATCGTTTTCATGTTCAAAAAACCCACCATCCTACCCCTGGTTACGAAGCCCTGGCATTTTTGGACTATAAGACAGCACATCGCAACAAAGACTTCGTAAAATGACCAACCAATTATTCAGTAACGAAATAGTTGAAATTATTGGAAGCGTTTTTTCTCCACTTTTGTGCACGTTACCGGTATTGGGGCATTTGAGCAACAAATCACCAACAAACTTTGAGAGAATTATGACTTTTTGAAATAAAAAACTTAGTAACTTTATGAAGCTTAATATAGTAGAACATGTTGCACAATGGGATCTACATCACATTCTTCAACATAAAAATACATATATCCTTTTTGGAGGTGATTGTAAAATCGGGCTTTGATTTTTCTAATTCCTGTTTATTAATACATACAAACTATATACCCAGTCTCATAAATGTGCAGCCGTTACCTTGGCGACGGTGTTTGTACAGCATTGTCATGGGAAGTGGAAATCGGGAACCGAGCGTATCCAGGGACGTGTTCTTTATCAAATGAAAAATTTCCTCGACTCCCAGAGCATTCCACACGCTCGACGTTGCCATGACGATAAACTGTGAACCGTCAGAGATTCGAGCGGTTGCTGTATAGGGTTCACTGATCACGCATTTGCGTAATGCCGGGTCACCGTGGTTTCCTAAAAATATGGTGAACGTGAATGCCACTTGAACGTGATCCTAATAATATTTTAGACATATTATTAGGCGCGAAATAGACAGGGGGACTGTACCTCAATTTATACAAATTATTTGACGGTACCTCGATGAAAACCGTACCTAATCCACGCGTTGTCGCTGAAACGCTGTTGACGGTAAGAGAGCGACCACTTCTTAATACTTTTCCACCAGCATCTTTTACTCTTTGGTATTCTTGTTCGTCAAATGGTGTGTGTCTTTTCGTCAACGCGAAGGGTTTGTTTTTATGACACATGTATGCCTCCACATCGCCTTAAACGCAAAAACAGCAGCTTAAACTTGTTTCGGCCAAACGTCTTGACACCACAGAGCTGCTACATGACTGTTACACGAACAAATTTCCACACGAACTATGCTTTTCAGGAGAACCAAATACAAAGTCGGTTGCCTGTAAACTTTTTGGGGTTAATTACCCGAAGTCTACTCAGAAAAACGGCTCTCAGATTACACGAAGGTCAAGTAGCCCTAATAAACTAAACCTGACTGTTACCTGCGTTGGCGAAATACGCCCTGCCGGCAAGACTGTCGCCGCGTCTTGACGACTCTTGATCGCCCCCGCACGGCTGTGCATCGCCAGAACCGTCTGTTGTAAACGAAACATGACTTTTTTGGATTACGTTCAACGCTTAAAACGTAGTCTTAGTAGGAACTTACCCTCTGTGTGAGATTTCAGTTCTTCGCGTACTAGACAAGTTGCTGCAGAACAACCGCTCCATCTAACCCTAAAACACAGGTGTGGATTTCATACCTGTGTGGCTTTTTTTGTAGTGGATTTCCAGAGGTTTATTAAGTTTTGTTCTATCATTGGCTTGCAACCTGTTATTAGTACTTCATACATTTTATAATGTAGAATCCAATTCCACAATGCCTGTGTTTGTACCTAAGCAAGTTTTATCTCCGTGTTTCATGTTCATGACATTCATAGGGGAGGTGGTATTTACCCCTTGCCACAAACCGCCTTAACGCACAAAGGTGGGCACAGCACACACAAGCTTTACCGATGACTGACCGAAAAACCAACTGCTATGTATATATTTGTACCGATATCACAGTCACCTGTCATAATGTTTGTTGCCAAACATTAAACGACATCCCGAATTGTCCACAAAGCTTAACACAAAAGCTCATTAAGCTAGCAGCACGCGTTAACAATAGGCGTGATGAATACGAT
>QXVZ01017249.1:2864-13659 GCA_008931825.1 Phallusia fumigata | reverse complement strand
GAATTTATTTTAAATAATTCAAAATCTTTCAGGGATTCAATATTTTACTATTCCTGCCTGGATAACTGCGAGTACACTTTTGGTCACAAATGTTTTTCAAGCTGGCTAAATTTATAAAACTCTGGTACAATGGACTTAAAATGGATGAAAACCAAACCCATTGCGAAAAAAACTTTTCTCAGTTTTTTATTGTCTTTACTAAAGTTTTTCACTCAAGAATATCTCAGCTTACTTACATCATGGAAAGTCATTCGTGTGCTCACATAAAGGTAGCAGTTGGTTTCAAAGGGAACAAAACCGTTGTCTGTGTCACACAATTCTGAATCCTTGCCTGTGCTTTCTTGTGCCTTACATATATAAAATCTACAAAAAAGTATATTTAACAGGTATTTAAATGTTCAATTACAACATTGCTCCCAAAAGTTGTGACCATAGTAATATATTTTTTTGTGTAAATTGTTTAATCACTGGTGGTTGCCACAATGCAAGGAATGTGTTTTATGTGCAGCAATATTTAGGTTACGCAATGTTCCTCGTTGTTTCATAGAGCACTTTAAGGGTAGTCATTTTATTAACAAAACACTTTTTTCGTTACACCCACGGTTTTATTTCAATAATAGTTTGTTGATTTTTGTCATTACCTTTGATTTGCACAGTTTTCATCATTCATTGTGTTTTGGGTTAGTTCATTGCCCCCTTCATATGCAGTGCAATGTTGATCAGCATTGTTGTTTGGTTCACCAGGCCTCCACAGTCTAAGTAACAATAAAGTTTCGTGCATGGTTGAATAAAGGCACTAGGTTAGAGTTTTCAGTATACCTGAATGCCTTTTCTTTTGGAAAACACATCCACTTGGTTAAATATTTTTGCACTGATGCAGGTAAAAACGTTTTTTCTCAATTAAAAGAATTATAAGATTATTGTTAAAACCCTTACGTCAATGTTGGTATATGGAAAATGTAAAAAACTAACAATATTTCTGGATAAACTGTTGTTCCATCACTCCAAACCCATTGTCCTTCTATTTCGATGTCATTCAAGCCAATCCACCATTTTTGATTTGAGGGTCCAATGTGTGCATTATACATCCAGTCCTGCAAGTATGCAAAAACATGACAGACCAAATTTTAAAAGCGTTTTGACACACAAAACAGTTAGCATTTTTTGTTGGTCACAAATCACAATAAAATTAAGCCAAACAATAGACTAGTAAAAGCATAGTCCACTAGATCAAGTAGTTTAATTTGTTAAGCACATAGTGCATTGCACTTTACCCTTTCTGCCACATCCGCAAAACTGGTAAGATGTCCTCCAGCTGATTGACAGTTGGATTCTGCGAGTGACCAGGTTGTATATTCGGTTTGAAAGAGGTAGCAATAGTTGTTGTACGATTCCCAACCCGAACTACATGCACCATTACCCTGTTCTAAAAAAAGGAGAAAAATATAACTAATTGAAAATGTTATTGCACCATTATGTTAAAATTAAATATTACGCAAAAACAACACCAAGAAACTGGTTTGCAGTAGTTTATTCCCGCCTTTTTAAAACATCAAGATTCATGCCGATTAATGTAATATTGTTTGGGTTATTATTTTTTTTTCAAAAAGAGCGTCATTTGTTTCAAACAAAAATATACAAGATAGGAAACTTACCTATAACAACGGAAAAAACAAGAAATAAAAGGCACAATCCCAGTGACATGATTGCAGGGGAAAACACACCTCAACGTAGCAGGTAAGCCATTCACAAAAACCAATTAAAAAAGTCCTATTTACAAAACAATTTTCGGTTTAAAAGCAGCACTTAGCGTACTACAGTGTATAATTTTACTATAAATGCAAAGCACCGATTTGTAACAAATGCTCTATGAAAATCAAGCGCATTGCAAACGAAATTATAGCGACCCTTCTGTAACCTCCTGAACCATGATTCGACGCTTGATTCGACGCTCAACACACACGTCACAAACGAACGTTTGCGCACTGCAAAAGGGTGAAAAACATACACAGAGTTATGCAATTGCAAATATTTGGTGACAGGAGTCCCGACGTTCGCAACATATTAACTGCACCTTTCAATGCAACATCAAATAAATGCTATCGGTCAACAATTCACTGTTAATCGGCACGTCGCAAAAATTCCTAAAATTTCTTTAAAAATGATGAATACGTTACAGAGACCTATGTCTTATGCCTATTGTCCAATTTCCTAACTTCATATAAAAGCTATGAAAGGAAACGCCAGTTTTTGTGTACGCGCAGACGAGCGCATATAACCGAAATAACAAACTGATGTTTTAAATAACACTTGCTAGAAGTATGTTCTGCTACCCACTATTTAGTAGGCCAGTTTTAACAGTTTAGTGATGGCGACTTCAATCTAGGGGTAGACCTTTTTATTTTCGCATAGCTTATATCTGTTTAAAAAGTGGTTTATGGCTCACACACTGATGTGTGAAAGTTTTGTCGAAATTTTGCAAACGGCCGATGCGTTGTCTGGCCCCTGGCGGCAACCCAAAACGTAAAGTAAATAATCATTAGCTTGAAACCTGCGGGGTTTAAATTAAACAATAACCCAGGATTAAACAACCGCAGAGGCGACACGGGAGGGGCGGTTAATACATTTCCAGTCATGATACTTTGACTCACGATTTTAGTGCCTTGCCCGGTGCTAAACCACCAGCAGCGGTTGATTCAAACAGAACTTTGCCCCCTGCAGGTGTGTTTGTGTAGGTTATGTTTGTCATGCATAGAAAAACATTGCACGCGGCCTGAGAAAATGCAAACACAATTGAAATTGGCCAACTTTTCGTTTTTCGCCTGTAAATTGTGATAGATGCACACAAAACAAGTACATTTGCGAAGTATATTCACGAAATGTGAAATGTACAGGTATATTTTGGTCGGAGTATCGAAAGAAAAAAGATAAACGGTACAAAAATAGTGTCTGTAAGGATCCAACACGTATATTGGTATAGAACACGGTGCAAAATTAAGTTTGTGTAATGCTGGTGTTATGTGTGAGGACGCCATCATAGAAACACAACACTTCCAAAAAATTATTCTAACACTCCAGGTTGACAAACAAAAATAACCATGCACAAAGTTGTGGCACCCAAACTGTTTTAGGTGGCCGAAAAATATATGCACACAGATATACCACCACGTCTCAGAACATTTCAAGTCCGAACCTCAAGCACAAAGCAATCCAAAACCACAAAATTTAAAACTGCACTTAGGACCAGTTATTTGGATCACAACATAGTTTAAAATTTGGCAGGCACATTTTTCACGAAATTTCACAACATAAGATTAGCGACGAATTGACATAGACCGAGCATAATCACGCTATAGATCGAAACTGGGGATTCAGATTGACCGCGTTGCCACAAGGTGCTAAAAAGCGAAATGTACAATCTGACCAGGTTATTTACATCGACCGGAATGTCGTTGTGAGCATGTACGCACTATATGGACGCTACTATTTTACTGCAGAGACACCAAAATGATATTACAGTGACTGGAATAAGCATACAAATTTTTATCAGTATTGGGTATATCCGTGCTTCTAATAGCTTTACATAAGGATGCCTACGCAAATACGAGGCCGTGAAAGAGCCACATGCGCTAATACCTGTAAAAACGTCTAAGAAAACTTGTTTAAAGAGGCCTAAAAGTCGTGTGATAACTTTTTTCCCTTTGACCTATATGTTTTACAGATACGTGTTCGCAAGCTTGTAAGTAACCCGCTATAATCGCTCATGCAAAACAAGCTAAGTAGGTGCTTGTGTGTCAGTGCACAGTGATGTGAATGGAGGTGCTACATATATATCACGCGTGATGTCCATACTGTTGTGACCACAACACGCATGAGTGGTCAGCGGAAGTGGACGCGAACGACTGACCACTCGGGTGCCATCGGCATTGGATGATCTTGTCGTTATGGTGATGGCAACGGAATGAAGATGAATCCAACTCCACAGCGTCTGAAATTTCATGTTTCTTTAGTAAAATTAGATAGGTCATATTTTTAACAAGCCGTCTGCAAGAATTTTGTTGCGCTGGGGAAATTAATATTTTTGAATTGTTGGCTGTTTTAATTTAGAGCAAGAGTCGGCAAGCCCTGGAACGCCAAGTGACACATGAGTCAATTTAAGCTACTTCTTTGGTTTCACTATTAAAGTGGATTGTAACTACAGCAACAAGCAACAGAAAGCATGTGTTAACCAGATTTTACAGATTTAACGCAAGAACATAAAGCAGTGACGTCGGTAACACGCAAAGCCGTTACAATTTTGACTTAATTTGTGGCACGCTGCGTTAAAAAAATTACCAAACCGCTTAAAGTATGGTAAACCTGGAGGTCGTGTCGGAACCGACTACCTTAAGGACGGCCAGACGCACCGACTTAACAATCTGTTCTTAAATTTGTAAAATAAGTTTCAATGCGCCATGAACTTAACTTTAAGGAAACTTAACTTGAATGGTAAAGAGGATAGAGGTTTAAGAAAAAGAGAGAAGCAAAGGTTGAAGGGAGGAACTGTATTGTGGTTTTATACAGATTTAATATTTCATTCGTAAACCTTGTAATTTTCAAACAGTATTGAACCTGCAACTCTTTAAACTAAATTAATCTCTTGAACTTATTGCGTAAAATCATTCAGGGATCTCAGTAGGCATGTTTTTTAGCACATAGTTTCAGGCAAATCGAGCGACCAGCAAATCATATATGTTTGACTGTCAATATTCAGACCAAGTTCAGCCAAATCAACCCACCTTGTTTTAAAATAGCATCTATGTCTGTTGCAAGAGCTGTGCCGTCATACGAGCCAGACAGGAGAAGGTTAGGGGTGACAGGGTTGAATCGAACGCTCCTTATCTCACCGTTGTGCGCTTGAAAGTCCTGGATAGTAAAAAAAGTTAGCTGCTGTAACAAAGATAAACACGCACGAACACAAACGAAAGCAGATCCTTGAGGTTGCTACACGTTTTTTAAAATTCGGTGACATACCTTACGATAAATGTGACTAAACAAATACGAGCGAAAAAATACGGCATAGTTGTTTCTCGTTTGCTAACAATTTTTGGCCATACGGTTTAAAATTCTGAGAATAGCGTTATTTTTAAGAAAAAGGGAACTATATATCTTCCTAATACATGTAGAAGCTTTAAAACGATCGGTAAAAACGAATCCGTATCGTAGACAAGTAATAGGCGAAAAAACCGTTGTACTTTACCTTTGCGATTTTTCCGGCAACCAGGTCGTACACAGAAATCGTATTGTCGTCCCTGCCCGCGACTAAATAGCGCCCACTAGCGTCCACGCATATGCTGGTCGGAATCGCAGGCGAACTGGGGGAAGACCCGAAACCAAGAACACTAATGCACCTGTGCAAAAATGTTCGTTATCATGGAAGAACCAAAGCTTGAGTTTGAGGATAAATTCTGTTTTACTTGTGACAAAAGTTTTACCTGGCTGACTTAAGGTCCCATATTCGCAAGGATTTGTCCTGAGATGATGACGCCAACATCCCATTGTTCCATGAGTAAAGTGATAGTATTTGGTCTGCAAAAATTATAACTTTAAATGCCAGAACAGTCCATTACATTTAAACGTTTAGTAATACAATAATGCATCATAGTATGCTGGGCCAACAACAGTTAAGTTGCGTTTGAAGTGAGTTTATTTCACTTGGTAAGAGAAAAAAGGCATTATGAACGATCAGATTCAATGGTTGCAATGAAAAACCAATAACCGCACTAGCAGTGGTACAGGATAATCGTGTGTGCTTACCAACGTGTCCAGTCAGTTTGTGTAGCATAGTGTCTACTTCGCAATCATATGTAAACACTTGACAGTTACCGGAACCACAACTTGCGAGCACTGAACCGGAACCAAAACCTTCTAGAAATGTGATGTCACGAACGACTCCTTCATGATGACATAATTCAAAGGTTGGCTCTAAAATAAAACACCTAAAAAGTTATGTGTCCACACATATAAGCATATTTTTGATCTGTAATAATACAGCATTTGGTTTAAGACTTATAAGTTAATTTTATTGCACATTTTATTGTGAACGTTTGGATAATCGCTGTTGTTATCATCAGTGCATTTTATTGCAATTGCCTTGACAATCACTGTTGCCATCAACATCATCAGTGTTGTCATCAGGCGCTGGCAGTATGGTTGTAAGTTGCAAGACATGTGGTAGAAAGTGTGTCATGTTCTGGTAATGCCAAATGTAGCTGGCATTTAACCAATTACAAGATAGCACACTTCATAGAACTAAAACATGGGGTACATGTATTTATGTAATGCCCTGAAGGTCTTGGTCAAAAGCTAGCATACATTTCAATATTTAACAGATAAAATAAAATAACAGTGAACAAAAAAGGAAACTTTTTCAAATAGTAACAGTCCAGTGTGTTAAAACAAACAAGGCAACTTTATAGCAATGAATAATAGTCACAAGACATGCAAACACTTTTAAATACTAACCAGAAAGATGATTGGAGTCAACACTAAAATCGAACAGTTTGATCATTTTGTCATTGGAACAAGATGCAAGCATACTTCCATCTCCTGTAAAAACAGATTTGGGTTTGTTTACAAAAGCCCACCATTACATGAGGTCCACAAATGTGTTTTACCACTCCATGCCAATGCATAAATTGATCCCTTGTGCACATGAGTCCTTTTCATAAGCAATCTTGTCCATTCCAAGCCAAGACCAATTTCTGCTTGATACTTCTGTCTATGACTGCAGTATTTAATTGTAATTACCCAAATGGCCACAAATGCTGATATGCTTAATGCAGTGATGTCCAAATTTGGGTCGGTGGGGCATTTTACATGATTGACAACTGGGGTTTCAAATTGTTGCAAATATCCAGCAAAATTTGGATTAGGCCTTTGGGTTAAAGCGACTTGTGATTTCACATGAATCTTTTCATAGAGCTTCATTTAGTGGCAAGAAGCTGGAGTACATTGTACTGATGTAACATGAATTTCACAAAGCTGATAAGGTCGTTGTGCAGCCATGGCTTTGTTTGCTAATTTTATAGTTAAAACTTAAAAGCTGGCATATTCACCTGATTATAATTCGACCACATTACAAAAAGTTTGGACACCCCCGGCTTAATGTATTTAAAACTTACAGATTTGGATTGTAAGGTTGTTTTGGCATTGCACAGATTTTTAGGTTTTGGGCATTGGATCCAACTGCATAGACATGACCGTATGGATGGAATGCCACCGCTCTAATTGCTGAACCTTCCTCAGTTTTCTCAACAGGAATATACTGAAGTGGAAATTTGTGGTGTTGTGTGGTCAATGGTGGTTTGGGATCCTCAACAAAAACGGGTTCTAAAAAAATTAAATTTTGTTTAAATTTTTGTTACTTCATTTTGCTTATTTAAACAGAGCAATTCCTGTTTGTGTTAGTTTAAAATGTGCATTTATAAGGCACATGTAAAAGATATATAGGATTGCCTTTTAAAAGATGTCTAATGCAACAAAAAAACATTTGCTTTCATACATTCAGATTGGAAAAAATGCTATACAGCGAACAAATAAAAGAAAAAAATTAATTTGCATGCAGAACACAACCTTGCTTAACTTGAAGGTTTTGACGAATCGCATTTGCATGTTCTTCTTTTTGCTGAAGCTCTTGAAGCACTCTGTCCCGTTGCTGTCGAATAGCTGCTTGTTCCGCTATGAAGTCTGCATAAGAATCCTGCAAAAATGCAAAACGTTTGAACAAAAAACGTCTGAGAAGATAATCATACCTACTTCTGAATAAGCAAATAACCTAATTTCCTAACTGCTTACAAAATGTTTACTAACACATAAATGGTTAATTTTTATACTTACTTAGATAAAATAGTACATTTTGGCCAAACTGAATTGTTTAAAGCTTAAAACAAATGGTGTAATATGAAAACATGATGTAGCACATTTAGAGTTTAAAACTAACCAGCAAAGTTTTTAATACATCAAATAACCAATTTTTAAACTGTAAATTAACCCGAGGATCTGCTAAATTCGTCACATGGGAAGTTTGCATAGGCGGCTGTACAGCAGGGTTCTCAACTTGATCTGTATTGGAAGGGGTTTGATGTGAAATTATTGAGGCAGGATCGGTATTCTGATAGTGAATGGGTTGCAAAAGATGTTGTGCTGAATCTGTGGCTGGTTGCTTAGCATGGGTCTCATCCCAAGCTTGAGATACATGAGGTTTTGTTTCATCAGTTGGCTTTCTGCAAAAAGATTGTTTGTGAGAAGGCCTTCTGGGTTGTACACTCAGAATGATCGCAAATTGCAATCAACTTTGCAGGAAATTGCAGTATTAAACAGGCTAATGTAAAGAGCTACCTTTTTGATATTTTTCTTATTAGTTTTATTTCTGGTACAAATTATTCATGCAAATATATATTTTATCTTGTGATAAATTTCCATTCATAAAAAAAACGTTTGATTTCGACAGATTTAAAAAAAATTATAAAATTTTTTGATGAGCTATTGACTTTGCAAGAATTTTTGATTGTGTGGATTTGTCAAGGTGTGGAAATTAGAAGTTGTATTGATGGTTAAGGCTTTTCACATATAAAAGTTTTCCACACTACAAATAATCATAACTATCACAAGCCTGAGACTGTTTAAGATGTTGGACTCAGCTACAAGGCATCAATGCAATGGGTTATTTTTCTACTTAAAAAACAGTCCTTCAATGTTGTTTAGTTACTTATATGTTTTTTTACAACTCTGTACATTATTTTACCAAAATTAAAATAAGACTTGGATATGGTATTCTAGATTTGACTGTTCCGAATTATCCCGCTATGAACATCACTACTTACAATGTTGCTTGATGTGTAAAAGTTTCAGTCTTCTCTGGAGACAATGATGGACTTGGAATAATTCCATGTCGCTTGAGAGGAATTGACTTCACCTCAACCTAAATAATATCATAACATGACTTTTCTTTAGCAGTATTTTTCAGCAAAATATTTTTCCCTATGCCCTCAACCCAAGAAGTTCAATTTAATACAATGCACCACGCAGTGGCAATCAACAGCCCTTATAGGTGCCCAAATGCCTGAGTGTGGTCACCTTCTGTTTGCAAGGTTGTGTGTTCTAACCCCATCTCAGCCACTGTTTTCCGAGCAAGAAACTACAATGCATTAGGTAGTAAACTGATGGCAGATTTGAAATAAGCATGTTATATTTGCCATTGCTAAACCTACTGATAATAATAATAATAAAACAAAGAAAATGGCATGATTTTAAGAACACAATTGTGAAAAATTTGTGATAAAAAAACAAAAACAGATTAACCAACCTCTAAGTTAGCTTTGTCAATAGGTTGTTTGAACAGGTAATTTTCATGTACACTTTGCAGACGTTTAAGAATCAAGTTGCTAGTGTTTGTAGTCGATGTTGAGTTTAGAAATTCGTCACAATTTACTTCACATCTTTCTTCTGATAAAACAAAAGCAGCATTTATCAAAAGTTGACTTAAAACTACAGCAAACTCAGCACAAAAAGTGTAGAGGTCTTAAACCTATTTGGAACTAAGAAGTCACAAAACAAAGTGACTCAAGTTGCATAAATCATCTATAGCGGGTAAAAAAAATGATGCCATAGCCAATGCGGAAGAATTAGTAAAAACAATAACCGGAAAACATAAAAATATTACAATCATAATAATACAACAAAACCCTTTCTTCATTGACACGAATGACTGAGAGTTGCATGTGGCCAATGGCCCGTGGTTGGGGACTTTGATGCAGTAGAAAAGGTGGTGCAGATTATTGCTAAAATTGTCCATTAGATATACTATAATGCTAGTTTTACTTCATGTTACCTGAAAATGGATCTGGCCTTGTGTCTGTAGCTCTCTTGTGGCAATAATCAACACATCTATCATAAAGTTGACCTTTAACAATGGCCGAGATCAATCTTAAAACGAAACAAATAAGAAAATTATTGAATATGTACATACATATATGTACAAACACTACATAAGTCTTCTTAGGCAGGTAAGGTCACCTTTCATTGGTTAAGTTTAAACTTGGTTGCTGTCTACCAGCCATAGACAGAATTGGATCAATAAGGTTTGCGATTTCATGGTAACATTCAAGTCTGGTGGCCAATACTACTGTGTCAGAGGTGTGCTGGTTTACCTAAAAAAATAACTGTCACTTGAGCTGCTTACTTTACAACTGCTAGTTTACTATGAATTAACAATTTTAGGCGGATAGTTTTTTAATAAATCAAGTATATGAAACTTTGTAAATTAATTCATACACTTTTGCCATGGATAATGACCATTTTTTCCCTGTACCTGTTCAGCATAATAGTGATGAATTGATTCCATCATTGCCTCACATTCTGAATCGCTATAACAGGACTGTACTTCCACAACTATGTCCTGTTAAAAAATATAGCGATAACATGATATTAAAAGTTAAATGAATCTGTGTAATGTGCACACACTCTAACCTTCAAAGCTCCTTCAACACTTACATTCTCATCACAAAAACAAGATTCACAAAACCTTTGACGAAAGAACAAAAACAAAATTCTTTTCTGGGTAGGTTTATCTGAAAAGAAATCCAAGTATGGACAAGCAATACTAAATCTAATGTTCAGTGTATTCTATTGTACAAAATACCTAAAATCTCAAACAGTTCTTGCAGATAATGTTTGGCTCTATCCCATTCCCCCTTTACAGCAAATTCTCTCAGTGGCATTAACAAGTCTCCAGCATAGTTTGAAGTAAATTGAA
>QXVZ01017236.1:5030-17211 GCA_008931825.1 Phallusia fumigata | reverse complement strand
AAGTCAAAATACCGGAACGGAACGAAATACCGCTATTTTTTATTCCGGTATTTCGGTCTTGGCATATACCCCGGAAGAGTTGCTTGAAATTTCGTGTTTGATACCTAACATTATCCTTGTGTTTATTTTGTCCCAAATGCTCCGATAATGTTTGTCTGGAGTGGAGGAGTCATTTATTTACTCATAATTGTTACATGTTATGTGACGTAATAACCACCAATCTTTTTGTGTTTCAACTTGCTACTTTGTTCGGTTGAGAGTTTGTTTACACTGCAGTTAATTAGATTTGACAAGAAACACAGACCGAAATACCGAAAAAATACCGTTATAATTTTGTTTCGGTCAGACCGGAACGAAATAAAAATATCGGTACAGGAACGAAATACCGAAATAAATAAATTGCCCAGACAGAATAACGTTATTTCTTTCCGTTCCGGTATGAAACACTGTGTTAAAGTAGTTATGACATCACAAAGAACTGTTTTCAACTAACATTTTACGTTCCAGTAGGTTCTTGTATATGCTAGCAATAGCATTACTATTACGTAATTCGCTTTGATGTCACAGTACGGTTTGCCTGACATTTGGTTTCTAGTCACTTGAGATTTACAATGGGACGTTTATTTTTAATGGACGTTTATTGTTTAAACATCATTCACGTGTATAGGCTATACCCATCAAGGGGTCACGTAGAAATTTCTTTTCTAAAATGGGGTCGCAGAGCCTGTTCTATACAAGGGAACACACATTCTATTGTGATTTAACAAACCTGTTTGTCACTCGCCCATTACTTTATTGTCAAGTAATCAATTCGTAGTGCGGTTTCGCAGTAATTGCATAGTTTTAAATTTAGTTGAGAATAAATTTTAATGTTTTTGTCTAATGCTCGGCTTAGCTCATACTCCGGTTCTGGCTCAGTTCGGCCCATCCCTACTGAATTTTTGATTTCTTAAAAGAATATCGAGTTGTCTATAAACTTTTATCCCTGTTATAAACAAAAATATTGTGATTGATGAAAATGCCAAAAGTTGAACCCATGTTTCCTTTTTACATAAATCCCTGTTATGGGAAATACCTTGTCAGCTGAATTGTTGAATTAGGTTAAATTTAATTTACTGGTAGAATACACTCATAAAAAATAAACACCACATTGTAATAACTTAAGTTTTTCTTCATTAAACATTCTAATGAACATCAATTTTCACAACCTATTGCAAACTGTTATGTTTTCATCAATAAGCTATCTACAAGATTCTATTTTAGATGTGAATTTTTGCTGCAAAGAAAGGGCCCTGAATTTGTCCATCGCATGGTGTCGATGTTCCCCAATTTGCCACGACCACTACTTCGTGGGCCACACGATGTTGCACCACCCAATCCAGGACGAAGAATTCAATATGGGACAGCATCTGCACGAGCTCCGTCCCCACCACCACCTATTATTGATCAACAGGTGAGACTTTGTCTGACTACAATTTTCTGATAACTTTAGGTTACAGTTGCAACTAAAATTGTATTTGGTAAATGTTTTTGAGAGTGGGTTTAAATCAATGTAGGTCCACTTCCAGATTTTACAATTTTTATTTTTCAATCCCCTCCAATGGTGAAATTAGAAAACAATGTTTAAATTAAATTTTGAAATTTGTTGAAATATAAGGCAAGAGTTTCTGTGTTTATCCCCATGGCCCCAGCAGTTGATCTATTAGCCCACTAAAGTTTGTAGATTGAGCCAAAGTGTTGTGTTATTCTATCTTTGTCAATGGATATAATATATATCCACATTTTTATTTCATTTTATTTAAACAAACAATTAAAAAGTCAGCTACTTTTTCTTTGCACATTTAAGGACTTTTCAGTTTTTGTTATGTATCTTGGTTGTAGGGACCCATGCATTTCTGCCTGCAAAAACAACCATGTTATGGCAATATAATAAAAGCCATCCACTTTCTGTTACTTTTTCCGTTGGCAGCGAAACCAGAATGAAATATTCAATTATACTGATTCATTTTATCCACAAATGGAGAATGAAGATGTAAGGTACAGCAGTTTTAATGACACATGGTCATCAGAGCATCGTGCAAGTGTCAGACAAATGGCACAGGCTGGATTTTTTTTAGGTAAGCCTGTTGGTCTTACACTGTTGTGTTATGTATTAACGTTTTGTTCAAATCAGATGGAGATACTGTGCGATGTTTTCATTGTGGTGGAGGCTTTCAAAATTGGGGAGAATATGATGAGCCATGGGAAGAACATGCCACATACTTTCCAGGGTAAGTCTAACGGTACACAACAATATCTGTTGCATTTTAAATGCATCAGATAGGTATCACAGAACTCCAGGCCTGCAAGAGGCATAATACCAAATCATAGTGGACCTTTCGAGCATTTTCATTCAGCAAGGCCAGGGCTAGAACAGTTTAGCCTGTGGTGGAATAAAACCTACAACAGCAGCCTATCCAGGGCTGGTACTGCACCAAATGTGTTGTGCATTAGATGGGTATAAACATGAAGCAAGTGAGATGTTTAGCTAAAAAGCATTTTGCTGAAGTAAATTGTAGGGTTAGGGATAAAAAATGATTGATTTACTTTGTACTTCACTTTGTAGCTGTGAGTTTCTGCTGCAACAAAGGAGCATGGACTATGTTCAACAATTTCATCCTCGAAATTTGGAAAATATGGAATCAAACAGTTTGCCTCAGAATCCAAGCTCTTCTCTAATTATTATTGATCCATGGGTAAGGGTTTTAACAATAAATACAACCCCTCCCACAAATATCAAATGATTTTTTAAATGAACATGATGTAGCAGAAACACAAAAATCCTGCATGTTTGTTTTCCTGCTTTTTCACAGCTCTTTATGGTGTTTGTTTCAGGCTGAAATGCAACGAGAAAGACAAAAAATTCAGGAAGCAATGAACTCTGACATTGTCAAAGCAGTGATTGAATTGGGATTTGACAGGAAACTAATTCATCATATTGTGGAGAGGTATTAGACATATTTGCATTTGTGACATTTTTGTGAACTTGGAAATATGATTTGTGCCATGTAGCTAACCACCATTAATCAAGCAAGCTTGTATATTTTGGATATGTCTGAACCAATTACAATTAGTAATTGAGCTGAATGTAATTAATTACTATTTTTGGTGTAATTGTAATTCATAATTTTTGAGTTTGTGTAACACTTCACTTAATTACTTCTCAAATTACTCTTTTGCAAAATACCTTTGCTACAGATTTTATGCATTATTTTGGAAGCATGGCTATACATTTTAGAAATGCGGACTTGGTTGTTGTGTTGTGTAAAAACAATGTGTTGAAATCGAAAATTTTGTGACATGTAATTGTAATTTGTATTTTTAAGGACAGAGTAATTATGGGTCCCCTTCCGGAAAGGAGACACATGTTGTTTTCACTCTGATTTTTCTTGTTTTTTTTCTTTTTTCTCCCCTGCAGCTTGTCAATGCACTTTTGTCATAAAATTTTTGATGGATTTGGATGAAACTTTCACAGCTGATAGATATGGTCAAGGTGGTGTGTCATGAGTTTAGTTTAACCCCATAGACCCAGTGGTTACTCCACTAGCCCCAAAAAGGTAAAAAGTTTTTGACATGCATGCGCACCACAAACGTTAGTTTAGTGTAGACTATATACACAATTTGGTAGTAACATGGACTTGCCTTACTATGCCAGACAATGAACGTGGCAGTTGTCTGATTTTGCGGAAACTAGTAGCATGAGGCATTAATTTTGGCCGTTATGAAATCACAATGTATCTAGCGGAAGGGAAATTCCCATGTTAAACAGTTTTGAAACCTGAAATGGTGTAACATTTCCCACACATTGTCTATGCACTTTCGGGGTGAAATGTTTGGTAGATTTGGATGAAACTTTTGCAGCTGGAAGATATGGTCAAGGCGGTATGTCATTAGTTTCGGTTAACCCCACAGACCCAGATGTTACCCGCTAGCCCCCTAAAATTGGCCAAATTATTAAAGATGTCCCAATTTGTTGAAATTTACACAGTTTGTAGAACATGCCTTTGTGGTACATCTATTTACAACTAAACATTTCTCTTAATCACTCAGTAATTTTTTTCGAAGTTATCCTTTCTTTTGTGAGTGTAAATGCGAAACTTTGCTTAGTAACTCTATGCTACAGTATTTCACATATGATGACACATGCAATTACAGGGCATTAAAAGGAACAACAATATAGCTGTTAAAGGAAACAGTGATTTTGACTAATTTAGCATCATACATGGTAATGCTAAGACGTTCATAGTAAATTGTTAATAGCATCTCTTAGCCTTGTAAACAGCACCCCAGGGTGACGCAGCACACCGGTTGGGAAACGCTGGTTTAGTTCATTTGTTGGTAATCTATAAAAAAATATATCATCACACAGACAGATTCGTCGAGCAGCAATGTACACCACAGTCGCCGAGTTGGTTGATGATGTCACAGGTAATACGAGTGATGTTTCTGACAGTGATGATGAAGAAAATGAAAATTCCATGCAAGCTCAACCATCAACTTCTGCTAAAACTCCAGGAAGAGGTTTTTGTTTTGTGCACATGCTTTTAGTTGTCCATGTTTCATTAGTTTAAAGCAATAATTTTTGTAACTGCCCTCAACTTGCCGCCAAGATGGCCGAGTGGTTAGCGCGGGGGGGGTGTGCACACAAGGTTGTGGGTTCTAATCCTGTCTTGGTCGCTTGTGTTTCCCTGAGCAAGAAACCTAAACGGCATTGCTCCAATCCATAGGAACCCGATGGGTTGACCCAAATTGAAGTCACCAACTTTTAAAATTCGAAAAAATCGAATAAAAAATGATCCAACGGAACTTCAATGAGGCAGGTAGCTCGACGGCGGACTCATAATGAGCATAACGTATTCAGGTGTTGCTCCGCCCCCCGAGGATAAAAATGAAACAAACAAACAACTAATTTTTTTGCAATTGCGGCTGTGCATGGATAAAGCACGTAAAAACAAGGTATAAATATGGCATTTTTAGGCACAAGAAAATGGAATATTACCTGTTAAATGCCATTTCTTTATAATGTGTGATTCATTAAAAGTAGCTTGTACTCACTGGCGGCTGGTAGTGACATAAAATCTGTGATGCAGCCAAGTTTGTATGCCCCTGGCTCAGGCCATGATACATATTGGTTTGCCATTTTTCCACTCCTGTGTGCATTTGTATGCAAAAAATGAAACTAGCATTGTAGGTCAAGCCATTGTTTTAAAACACTGTGTATAAGAAAAAAATTGAAACAATGTAAATTAGCACCTATTTTTTCATTTTATAATCAGAAATGACAAAATAAAGTTCAAGTATTTTTTTTGTTCTGATTGCAATTTCTTAACAGGACAAGGAACTCCTCAATTTGAAGTGGATCCCAGACAATGCACACCCTTGTTAGAAAATATTGTACGTTTGTGTGTTGTTAATTATAACATATAAAATTAATTCACTTGCTCTATAAATTGTACTTTTTAGACCAACTACAACAATACCTCCAATTTATCTCGCGGAAGTAAGTAACTAAAACTCATGTTATCGCACATTTTTTTAAACTGATTTTTAAACCTTCTGATTTTAAAAAGATAATGTTTACCAGATAAAAATAGGTTTTTTTTGGTTTATTTTCGTGAAAACAAAAACCATCAATTTTTGTGTTGTATTGTTCAGCTACATGTCCAGAACAACCACAACCTCCTCTGAGGTCGACTGTGCCGTGTTCGGTAAGTGTGAAAATTGATTGCACCTTTATTTGTGTTGCTATGTTCGAAACAAAACAACAACACATATGTATAAATTTGTTTATTTATGGTGCATTTTTCTGCTCATTGTTTGGTTCAATGCTGTTGCTAGAGTAAAAAAGATCTTTAGCTTTACATGTTCTCAGAAATCTCTCTGTCATTTTATCTTTTCTTTGAACAGTCTTTTTCTGACAATGGTTTGTAATCCAAAAAAAGGGTCTTTGTGAAGGATAAGAATGACTGTGTTTGTCACATTTGCAGATACTGTTTCAGGATCTCAATCAACTTGTTCATCCACACATGCAAACCACAAGTGCAAGATTGGAAAGCTTTCGTCAGGGTTGGTCAACTGCAGACTTTGCACCAACTCCAAAACGGATTGCAGAAGCTGGTTTCTTTTATCTCGGTAAGTTAGGCCTAAACTTGACGAAGTTTGTGTACGTTGCAAGTGGTCTGCGTTGGCGACATCCAAAACAATAAAAATGTGACTTGCAAACATTACAACAGTAACAAATTTAGTTGAACAAGAAGTTTCATGCATGTTAAGGTGACGGAGATAAAGTGGTTTGTTGGAATTGCAATGTCACTCTTCAAAACTGGCAACGCAACATGGATCCTTGGTCGCGGCATGCTATGCGCTCTCCAAGGTAAAAAAAACTATGCATGTGGTTATGTTATCTTTTTGAGCAAATTTAATAATATCAAAGCTTGAATGATTTTTACCACCATGCATGTATGGCTGTCGAATCTGTCTTGATTTGCAGATGCCAGTTCATTTTGCAACACGAAGAAATCTTGCATGTCAATCAGCAAAATCCTGCGCACTTTTTCAATTCTGTGCCTGTTAACAATGATTTGCTGAAATTATGCATCAGAGAATTGATCGAGCAAGCCAAATTGAAACCTCAGGAATTTCACATCTCTTGGATCAAACAACACCTTATGCAATATTTTCAATCATCCACTGCACTTTCTGATAAAATCATAACATATCGCGCTTTGCACTTAGTTTGCCATGCATCTCTTTCAGTCTTTGTTGATTCAATGCAAAATGCTCAAACTGCCACAGATTTGCATCCTGCCTTGCTACTCACACTGTCCTATATTTTTTCCAACCCTTCTATGGTCTTTAACCTTAAGGAAACTAAACAGGAGGGTTGGATCAACGATAAGAAAGAAGTTTTCAAGGAGCTTCTGAAGCAACTCTTCATCAGTAAGTGAATTCCTTGTCTGTATGAAAGTGACTTGTTGTTGAATAAACCATTATGACTTTGGAACACTAACGGATTTGGTAAAAACTCTTAAAAAAAATATACTGTAATGCTCAAAAATATGATTTTAAAAACTATTTGGGCTAGTATATTTTAATAACCATCAACACTTTATTTTCAAAATATATATTTGCCATTTACTGGAAGCCTTGCACTGTTTGAGTTGTTTAAAAACTTGCAGGTTTGCATTTTATAAAAGCAAATATTGCTTTGCAGGTAAACCTGAGATTCGACCACTTCTCCTAAGATGCCTAAATATTATTGGAAAATAAAGTTGTAAGTGATCGGCACTTTGCTCGCACGAAAAACATTCAAGGCATTATTTTACACATTGTTTTCATAAACTAGATGTTAATGACATCACTGCTTTATGTTTCTGCAGTAAATCTGCATTATATGATTTACATTAGCTCTACATGACTCGTTGCTGCATCTGCGATAAAAATCAAAGAAGGTGCTTACCCTCGCTCAAAACATTTATTACATTATAAACCAGTGTTTCATACCGGAACGAAAAGAAATAACGTTATTCGGTCTGGGCAATTTATTTATTTCGTTCCGGTACCGATATTTTTATTTCGTTCCGGTCTGACCGAAACAAAATTATAACGGTATTTTTTCGGTATTTCGGTCTGTGTTTCTTGTCAAATCTAATTACCTGCAGTGTACACAAGCTCTCAACCGAACAAAGTAAGCAAGTTGTTACACGAAAAGGTTGTTGTTTGGTGGTTATTACGTCACATTACATTTAACATCAATGATCAAACAGATGACACCAGACAAACATTATCGGAGCATTTGAGACAAAATAAACACAAGGATAATGTTAGGTATCAAACACGAAATTTCAAGCAACTCTTCGGGGTATATGTCAAGACCGAAATACCCGAATAAAAAATAGCGGTATTTCGTTCCGTTCCGGTATTTTGATTTTTTTTTATTTCGTTATTTCGTTCCGGTAATTGGACCAAAATTTATTTATTTCGTTCCGGTATGAAACACTGTTATAAACTCATGAATCCGTTGGCATACCATGAATATTCACCTCGTGTGCCAGGGGCTGTCATACCCCTAGTGTTTACCCCGCTAGCCTCGAAAGAGCAAAACATATTGCATGCTACCATACATCACAAACCAAGTTTCTGTTCATGTAGTGTGACAACTAAAACCAATTCAGTTATTCATAAACTACTTGCTGTAGTTAATCAACTCGAACGGATGGTAGTCACGGAGGTTTGGTGACCTCAAAGCCCTGGTGGTTGCTATACAGCCCCTCCAGTGGACAAGTTAAATGTTTGAATTAGATGAAAGTACAACATATCATTTTGGTGCATATTTTTCTGTGTTTGACCCTTTAGCCCCAGTGGTTACCCCTTATCCCCCTAAAATAAGTCAAATTAATAGGCAGTGTGTGAATTGGATGACATTTAGAAAGTTTGTTGAACATATGTCATTGTGTTTTCTTTGGTTAATTCTGTACTTATGTACCCTTTCATCAAATTACAAAAGTCATGTGAAAATTAATGAAAATTTTTAAGCAACTTTTCATATGTGGTCACCCATGTGTTTCTGCCTGCAAAAACTATTATGCCAGAAAAGCTCTGGAACTTACCGTAAAATATTGTAGTACATGTAAATCCTGTAGTAAAATTCCAATATGGTTTAAATCAATTCCTTGTGTTAGTTTTTAGCCACATGAAAACAACTGATTTCTTTTATTTATCTGCAGCGGGATTCATTCGGATTCATCACAATATCACTGTAATTGTTGTTTCAATGTCACACTTGACCTCTTTTCAGTATTAGGTTATTTTAGACATTTACGCTTTAATTTTTTTATTTGATGCCACTATTTTTATCATATATTTTTAAAGTTTTGTAACTATTGGCACAAATAATACAAGTATCATGAACTTGTGGACATAAACTGTGTTCGGTATGTTAAACTGTGAATATTTACAAAGCAAGGTGCAAGTAACATTCTATCCATCAAACCATTCGCTCCCCTTTTTCAATCGTTGCTTCCAAGTTATTTCTTGGCACTGTGCTGTTCCGAAAAAGTCAACGTTTTTTGCTTTACTGCTTGTGTATATTGTGAACATTGCTCGTATTGTACTTATATTATAACCACAACATGTACTTTTGTTTCCAGGTTTCATTTGATAACTTTGTTTGTAGTGGCATGTATATTAGGGTTTTTGTTGCCATTGTCTTAAGGAGTGTGTTAGGAAGTCACAAAACTTTAGAAGAATTCATTACGGTTTTTAACACAGTGACTCGCAAAACTATCACCGCAGGTTCGTTAAGGAAAACTTCCCAGGGAAGTGTTCGGTGCCTGTTGGATTAAGCGAAGCGCAACGAACCAGCAAGCAAGGATCTGCCAGCACGGTACCTAGATGGGCCGAATATAATCCTCACGTACGTCCCATGTATGAGATTGTTGCAATATCAACCCTCTCCCAAACGTAGACATGAGGCTGGGCACGGCGGGCGAGTTCGGCCTGGCTTGGTTGGTCCAGCACGTCACACTTTATTACTTCAAGTAAACTGTTTAATAATTTCGCTGGCTGTTCTATGAAATAAATAGCTCAGCAATTTAAACACGACGGAATTGTGTAACTACGTTTCTGCGTCTCAATAACTTTTCGTAGATTGAAAAAATGTAATTTCAATCAGATAATTTTTTTACTTTCCGAGTAATATAAATGCAGCGACAAACACAGTTCCATTTAATGCGCGAGGGGTTCTCCACCTGGAAAGATTTAAAGGTTTATAATTATTCAAGCTCTCTGGCAGTTAAGTTATTCAAGTTAGAATTGTTGGTTGTCCATAAGTTCAATCTCTTCATCAAAACTTGGAGCAGGTAATTGCCGGGGTATCAAAAACACCGGGATTTAAATAATTGAACGTATTTCGCAGAACGGACTCAAAATTCCAAAAATATCGTTGATAAACCAATATCAATATTTATGCCATATTTTAGTTCAACAAGAAAATTACTTTACTAATCATAGTTTTAGGACCAAGCATGCCCGAAATGATTCCGGGAGAGGTTTTTTTTAATAGCAAAACTCGCCAGTTGCAGGGAGAAAGTGTTTGATGAACTCGTGTAAACTTTTGTGTGATATTAACAATCCTGTGCGGTAGGATTCTATAATTATATCTCAAGTTTATTAAGTTTATTGAACGAATATCGGTTACAACAACACACCACGATTCAACATGGCGAACATAATTCTGCCATAGGCAGGTACGGGTGATGGTTTACAAAACCTGACATTGTATCAACCAAATATCGGTGAAATGTTACTCGTTTCGATAACTTCGAAACTCTCCAAGAATGGTATGTAGTGTAATGAAGCATGTGGTAGTATTTGTAGGGTATACATTTGATACCCTCCAACAAGGTGTGGTAGTAGGAGTTAGTTCTTATCCCCCTTGGTTTGAAACAAAAATTTGTTTCAAATTCGTCACATTTCCCCATCCGACAAATCTCCCGATGGTGGCATTGGGTGATCTGCAAATAAACAGCATCGATGACACATTGTTGTTTTTGTAACGAATCACGTTTGGTTGTTTGGGAAAGTTAGCAACAACACAGCAAGCCTACAACGCCGAAAAGCACTAGGCTGGGCAAATTACTTGGTTGACAACACTGCTAATTAGTTCCTTGTTACATACAAATCTTTTCAACCGGTAAAAACGCTACGGTTGGTTGCAATGTGAAGGTCTTGCGCCATTCGCCTTCCCGATTGCACCACACTTCGCAGTGAAACGGAACGAAAATTGCCAACCACAAGTTAACACAAAGCTAGCAGGGAGTTTTGGACCCACCGTCTATGGGAATGTTTCCACTCTCCCGTCCAATGGCAAACGGACACGTGTCGCTGTGACGAGGTCGATCACGTGCCAAATCTGCTGTGACGTTGCAACTGAAAGAAAAATGTTCAAATAAATCCACTGTGTACTCATTTGAGCATAAATTCATGGTATAGAAGCATGTATTCCTTTGAATTCTGTAGATTACAAGAAATGAAAAGATGATTCGGAGCAGCAGTTTAGGGCTCATCCAAAACATACCAACATGTTTATTAAGTCTCGGCTAACACCACACAAGGTTAACAAATATCTAGCTCATATAACTTCAAATATTGCAAGAGCCATGTGTGTAGCGGTGCGAAACGTGTATGCTGCGTTATTTTGCTACTTTGCCCTCTACACAGCAGGTTCTCACACACTCAACCCATTTTTCATATCATTGCAAGAATAAAATAACCTGAAGCAGCGCACGGTGGTTTCGGATCTTATGTACAGATACCAACCGGTAGCAGCTAAGTGTATTGTGTTCACTTTCAAGTTTCTAGGCAGAGTAATGAATGTACTTAGCCTGTAAACTTCTCTTTTCGAGCTTCCAGCCGCTGTGTAAAAGCGGTGGCCTGCTCTCCCTCTGAAACAATTAAGCGGAAAAGGGTAAAATTTTTTAAACAAATTTAAACAAATCACAATGCGCCAGGCACTGACTGTTTAGTGCCAGAAACAAAACCTAAAACATACTAATGTTTAAAACCAGCTTAGGCAATCTAAAATTAATTTACATCACACTTGCAAACATTTGCATTTACAGACGATATATTAATTAGCAATTCACCTCACACTTTCGTGACAAGACATTGCTGCTACTCGGAAGGTACACGCGATGTTGGAATGAACTCTAAAAGAGCAGGGTTTGTTGGAAGTGATCCCTTTTGTAGAACCACGAATGTTTATTCTGCTGTGCCCATAAAGCGTAACGTCCAAATATGGAAACATGCTTGATCGATGGCAACACTAAAACATCTGCTTGCTGTGGTGCGAATCACCGAAAATAATAGAGTAGGATTTAATATAATCAGTTAGTGGGGACGTTTGAATGAAACTTGAACAATAGGCAGCGCTGTTATTGTTCTAATAACAAGAACAATAAAAGTAATTCCTATTGAAGAAAATTGCAGTTTTGTGACGGTTTTCGCCCGAATATTCCAGTTTCAAACCGGTTGTAGCCGGTTTTGGCCTCCTATCGAACCCCCAAACCGGTTTAAACCGGAATCGGAGACATAAAATTTTGACCCGATTTTCGAAAAAACACCAAGGCTATAGCCTTGCTCA
>QXVZ01017220.1:0-15117 GCA_008931825.1 Phallusia fumigata | reverse complement strand
ATATGAGGTTTTTAGCCTGTTTCTGTTTTTGTAATAGCTCTTTGCTAGTTTTCTTGTCTCTTGTCTAGGCGAGGTCTCATAGTTCACGACCAAGTTTAGTAATTCTGGTGTGTCTCCTTTAAAGGCGAAAAATGAAATTTATGCGTTTTTAACCGTGGGATGTAATTTGCAATATCGGAAAAGTGCATTGCACTGCATCTAAATCATTAGTGTCATGGCAAACGATCAGCAAACAAATCTTTAAACTGCAGTACAATCTATTTCCGCCAGCTACAGTTTGTGTGGTAACTTTTGCCGGGTGTATCCAAGCTTCGTCTTGATATTCACATGCGATAAGCAAGTATTACCCCTAGAAAGGCTGGAGTTATGTTACTCTCAGGAACACGAGGTGTGGACTTTTTGAGTGGTCTAATTAAAAACATAACTGCCGGAGAACTTCTATGTAGTGAATACATTTTATTGCCATCGTTTCCATAATCGCTGTTGTCATCATCAGTGCGTAAGGACGAGAAGCATATGTCTTGCTTAGCAACAACAGATGTATTAACAACATCACTAAAACTGTTACCAAACTGAAAACTGTTGGTCAATTGTAAACCTCTATGAGGAGTTAAAAATTAAGGGGGTAACTATTGAAAGGACCAACAGCAAGTGCAGTCAAACTAGAATGAAGTACCTAGCCTATGTTTGATGACTCTCTGTTATTTTAACCAAACCCTCAGACTACCTAGTACGTCGCTTTCGAAAAAACAAACGTTTTCACTTCAGGTGCTTTACAAAGTCAAACAGAATATGAGGGGCGGTGACATGGCGTGCATATCTTGGTGGCAGTCACTTTGCCGTCTCGCCCAGTGCACGCAACGTTCGTTTAGGGTAGCGGGGTTATCTGAGCAAACAATATCAGACGACCGTTGAAGCCTAACCGACCAAGGGACAATGTACTTTGTACGACCGAGAAAGAGAGAAAGAGTTCGGAATTTTACGAGGTTTTGCGTTAGGTCAAGTCGTAAATGCTTAGCTAACCTGTAAGTAAATGCAGCCGTAAGGCAAATGCAACTGTAACAAGGATAGTTGTTGAGTGAACGAATAAGATACAATAGCAGATGTGTATATCCAGTTCTCCACGTGGTAAAGCCACATTAGGCGTTTATGCCTAAATATAACGTTTAAACATGATGTGCTACAGTCGCTTATCCAGTTATAAGTTGGTAGGTTTAGCGATTTCAGTTGAAATAAGTTGGGTTTAGCGTTACGGATTATTCGTTAAACCCAAGGGTTACCTTGTGTTCTTTTATACTTCGTTGTTATGGTTTGGTTTGGCAGCGAATACTGAAGCCATAAACCGTATTTTAAATGTGAAAGGGTGTTTTATGAGTTGTTTATCTCGTCGTACAACTAACTTGTATAATATTTTACCACTGTTTTACTTACAAGAGTAAATTGTTTCCTTTGTTGCTGCGTTCATTAAACGCACATAAAGTTTACAAGCAACAAACCTTATTAGGTTATCCCCGGAGTCAAAGTTTTTGTGTAAACATTGTAATGACATCATGGGGTCATTTTCACTTTGATCACTTTAGGTACTGAGATGGTTTGTAAAAGGTTTATTGGGACAATCAGTTCCTACTAAGTAAACTTAAGACGTGTTTAGGATTGCCAACAGCCAGGCTGGCCTCTTGTGTTCTCCTGAGCAAAAAAACTTTAGCGACATTGCACCAACCCAATGGTGTCCGGGGTGTGTGCAAAAGTTAAATTAGAGTAACTGACAAATCGACAATGTAATTTAAAATGTGATGTTGCGACGGTTTAGTGTTAAGCAATCACTATTCTAAGACTCGATAAGAGGATATTAAGTCAGCAAAAATGTTTTACGTTTCGACAAACGTTGTTTTACACGCAAGTATGGCCTACATCTTCTTATTCAGACTATTTAAAACCGCGGATTGTGCAACTTTTCTAAGATACTTATGATAACGCGACCAACTACACAATTTTGCCATGATTTGCAAAATGTTATTTTGTTATTTAGGAGCCTATTTTAAGTTGTGTTGAAAGTACTACAGTGGGCGTGTAGGCCTGAAATAAAACTTACAATGAGGAAATAACAGAACTAGAAGGTGTAAATCGGTTTGAAGTTGTTCGGGAACTGCTGATTTGCCTGTCAAAGAAAATCCGGATTAACGACCAATATGACTTTAATTTCACCGCTTCAGACATACAAAGGTTTGTGATTTAACCATGCAATTAAATAAAAATATGGTTGGGTTGGAATAACAACAAACTTTATTGACATTACGTTCTTCTAACGAATTGAAATATGGTAAATACTTTTGCAAATATAATTTACATGTTGCAAATAAACTTAAACATGGTAAATACGGTTGTAAATATAATTTACATGTTGCAAATAAACTTAAACATGGTAAATACGGTTGCAAATATAATTTACATGTTGCAAATAAACTTAAACATGGCAAACACGTTTGCAAATATCATTTACTTGCTGCAAATAAATTTTGTGTTTCGCCGGTTGTACATTTTTTAACTTTTAATTACTAAGGTATTTTTGCCAAAAAAAACTTTTTCTCGCACTTTTACCTTTTTTGCCAAAACTGTTTTTATCGTACTTTTTACTTAAACATTTGCGCAGACTCGGCGGCGAAAGAAACGCCCCTGAACCAGTGTGAGAACTTGGAGGAGGTTTTAAATGAAATCACTGGAGAACTGACACAGGTAAAAAAAATGTAAAAAAAAATTGCGGGCTCACAAAGTTTACAATGTATAGATACTAAAGTAAATTTATGCACCTAAAATTTTCACTTCCGTTTAACTTTGGTTCGATATCATTCGTTTCCGCGAACAATTTATACAGGACCGATAAGACGTTTATACCTTGTGCCTAATTTGTGTTTTCCGAAAGTGTAACTACACGCAGATTAAGAGCTGATTGTCTCGTAACGTTTAAAAGTTATCACGTACCGAGGGTAGAGATGACTGCGGTTGGACTTTTTCGCCACCGCCGAGCTTGNTCACGTACCGAGGGTAGAGATGACTGCGGTTGGACTTTTTCGCCACCGCCGAGCTTGTGTACTTTAGTTGGTAGAAGACCAGTCCCGGGTAAGCCCGCCGCCGTGGGTTCAAATCCCATCACATGATCGATTTTTTTTCTAGCCCACACCTTGCTGCGCGTAAGTGATTAGAAGCCGGCTCTGGTTCATAACTCCGCTTTACGCGGGCTTGCGCACGGCAAAGAAATAGATTTTCTTGTGCTGAGCAGTAATATGGTAAAGCGAGGATAAAAATGCAATCAGCAACAGTTGCCGAGCATTGTTAATCTCAACATTTAAACGGTTTGCGCGATAATTACTCTAAAAATATTCGCGATGATTCTTGAATATATAACTCGGTTTTGCTTTTGGAAATGTTGTTTTGTGGTGCTTTGTAGATCACTTGACAGGTAAACTAAGTTATAAAACATACTTGAGCCTCGTTATATTAATTTGTGTTTTGAACTTATACAGAAGTAGGGGTAATAACTTCAATATAAACAGTGTGCCATCACTGTGTTGTGCTACTGTTTATAAAGCAAGGTGATCGAGTTCTCACTATGCTGTTGGTTCAAGACTTTCTGTCCCTTGTGTTTTGATAAGCAATAAACTTTCCCTAAAATCTAATAGAACCCTATGGGTTTACGAAAGAGTTTTGAAAACAGAAAATACGTTGAAGAATTTTACAGTAGATATGTTCTACCAGCACCTATTGATAAACAATATTTTTGTCCAGGTGCAATGGGAGGGAATTGCAAATTGGCTTCGGATCGACCCCGACAAGCTCCACCTAGTGTCCAATGCGAGCGGGTGCGACCTCCAGCGGCAGAAGACACTCGGCTTGTTATGTTGGATCGAGGACGAACCGAGGAACGCGACGTTTGACCGTTTGGTGGCAGCACTGCTGCAAGTGCAAGCTGCATCTCTGGCAGGTAAAAATTTATGATTTACAAAAAATGCGTTACAAAATAACAAAAATGCTTCAACAACCATTATATAAATTCGATGGTCAAGCACTTTGCGACACTGCCTTGCACGTAAAAGGCGAATTGTTCTTACTTCGCCCCCGTAATGTAAACATAGCATCGATTCAGTGGTTTCTAGGTAAAAGCTATGTTTTGGCAGCAAAACAAAAATAGGGCAGGAGTTCCTCCCTCAACTTATATTTACAAAGCAACAAACAAACAAATTACTACAACTAAATGCAAAATCAGTTTTGACCACCCCGCGTTACTTTTTTAAATTTATCGATTTTGGTGTAATAGCGTAGCCAGCCCAAAATTTTAAGAGGGACCAAATATTTCCAAGGATAACCCAAACCCCATACACGTGTTTAAGTTTAACTTTTATTTAGTTTTAACCCCCGTAAGTTTGAGCAATAACGTTTACGTTTCTCGCTCGGGGAAATGAAAACAAAATATCTCACCAACTTCATTTCCGTTTATCCAGGTGATGTGAAAACTTTTTGTCGGATCCTTACCATGCGACGAACGAGCCAACACAGTCGCAAGCACTTATCTCTACAAACTCAATACTACTCGATGCAGCTTGGTCCTCAATCCCGGTATCCACAACTTCCCAAAACAGCTCTCTCCCAGGGACAGTGGAAACTCGCTGAAATGCCTCTTCCCCAGTTCCTCTATGGATCTCCCACTGTTGCTTTCTACCCGTCCCGCTCCGTACCATCCAATGCCTCTTTTGATCTCACATCTTCTGTATCCATTCAAGGGTCTAAGTTGAATTTGGTCCACCGGGAACCGTGGGCCGTCAGGGTCACTAAGAAAGGTGGGTGTGAGATGTAAGGAGATTCACAATGAGTTGAGATGATTTTGAAACAATTGCTTTGACGCGAAACTTTTGCAAAATCAGTTTATGGCATTGTTTTGATACACTTTGGCAGATCTTTTGCATTTAATCGCGTTTAGCCTAAATGTTTTGTGTTAGACATTTGGACATAAAATATGTTAACGAAAAAAACGCACAAAATAAATGAATTAGGATTGAGTGGTTCTATTCCGCCTTTTGGACTTCGAAATTAATGTCGAAGTTAATGTTTTACCAAAAGATTAGTCAGCCTGTGGTGATGGTAATAGGTGTATCAAAGTTATATAGACTAGCCTACATATTTACTGCTTTCGCTTTTCAACATTGCTAACAAAATCACTGCGATAGAAAACAATCTTTCAGGCTGCTTTTCGAATCCTCGAACATGTGCGCGTTTCATTTCCGTCGTCGCGTTGCCTTAAATTGCGCAACACCCCAAGCACGTGACCGCTTTCGGGCGCGACCAGTTGCGCAAAGGCAAAAGTTGGTTCTTTCTTGCGATCCCAGCAAAAAGCATATGAAACCTAAGCCCCTGAGCATCTTAGCTGGCCCAGCGGTTGTCTCAGTGTGTTGAATTCCACCCCAGTCTCTGCTTTGATTTGGGTATCACGTTACGAAGCAAAACACAGAACCTAGTATAGCGTCTTCGTTGGTCTCAATATAATCTAGTGCAGCGCTGTAACCTATTGTGTACAGCTTGGCCTAATTGAATTAGTTCCCAATATTCGTGCTTTGTCCTTCGCAGTGTTCGTCTGTGTTTGAGTTTATATCGGTTGTGTTGCCAAGTTTTAGCGGGTTCATATTGATTGTTTTCCGTGTGTTTATTGCATGTTTGGCGACGTTTTGTTGCGTAAGGGATACACATAGCAATTTCACTCAAGCTAAACTGACAAAAGTAGATTAGACGTAGCGGGACAACAAAACATCACGGTAAAGAGATCAAATGAAAATAAACCTCCTCAGTAAAGTGACACAGCATTGGCCCAATACCCATCTTTCAGTTTGAAAAAATATCCTGCATTCTACAAAGTCACACCAATAGTTGTTTGCCGACAATTTACGTTGTGTTTTTGTTTATTGCGTGACTTTTTGGACTTCTTTGCCTGGATTGTGGATCATTGTAAACCCTTGTACGCTTCTAAAGTTGTTTGTTGTTATTTCAGCAGCAAGGCCAGCGACGATCTCCGGAAAGAGCCAACAGCAGAAAAAGAAACGATCACTCGGCGCTCACAAGCGATCAGGTAAGCTTTATGTATTGTCGGTTCAACAAACGTATGAAGTATTTTCAAACAGCAAAAGACTATAGCAGGGTTGGGCAAACTGCGGCCCGCCTACATGTTTTTTGTGCCTCTTCTTGCTGATTAGTAATATCCTAATCTGTATTGACACTATACTGTATAAAACGATTTTTTGGCTCGCTGGTGTTTATGGTTTTCCGCAAATGTCTCTTTTTGAAACAAGTTTTCCTACCCCTGACATATGCGATCTTTGCCTTCTCTGCTAGATTGAACATGTTATGTGTAAACCTTGTTCAAGCCGAAAAGACCCACTCTGAAAACTTTTTTTTAATTCACAAACTGAATACAAGACAACTCGGCGGACAAGAGCACAACTAGTAAATTTTTCCAGCCATCCAGTCACAGTAATGCAAAAAGAACAAAAAAGTACTTTAAATCCGGTGTTCTGCCAATGTCTCATTGCACAAAAAGTTAACATCTATGCTACAACATTTGTTGTTGCTCATCAGGTCAAGTTGACATCAGCACAACGATCAAGACTGCTGTACCCCTCACTAACAACATCTACAGGGATTGCCACCCTGAAGAAATACAAGACAAGATCGCCAGCAAGCTCTTCGACTACTTACTCAAGTAACATATCATTCCTATACCACATGTTTCAGAACCGTAATCAGTTTGCTGTAACAAGGTTAAAAACACAGATTTATTTATATTTTTCATCATGTATACAGTGGAATTATTGGCAAAACGTTTGATTATTAAAGCACGTAGTTTTTTGCAGCTGTTTGGGTCAGTGCATGACAGTGGTCTTATAACCTATGGGAGCAAGTTGGTAACTAGCTGAACCTGAATATTTTGAGTTATAACATTGCACCCCATATTTCGTCCGTTGTAGCCAAAAGACAAGAGCAAAAGTCTCAACTGATACTGTTGTACAAGTGTTCTTTTTATTTTAATGCACTTTTTGACGAAAGCAAGGTTTTATATTAACCATGGCGGAACAAGCAAAATCGATAAAAGATTTTTGTAAATTGTGGGAAGTAAAAGTTTGGTCTGAAACAGAAATGGGGATTGAGGGGGAAAACGTTACGTCTATATGATGAGGTCGGAAGGATCGTACGTGGCAAAACTCTAATTAGCATGAACTGTAAAATATGACAAAAACATTGCCAACGATCGCTGCAACTATTTTGTTGCCAGCATTCGGTCATAACAAAACTCTTCTTTATTTTTAAGTGGAAGCGGGTCAAGGGAAGTTCTGTCGGTGGTTGCAACGCTGGAATCAATCGAAGGATTAGTGGTAAAAAAGTTGAGAAGAGGATCGATCAAAATTGAGACCAATCTCCACAAGACATCGGCTCTAAAAGCCCTCTGGGGTCATTTTGAATCAGGTCAGGAGAATGGTGTGTTTCTTACACGACAAAGTTATATACTTTTAAGTAATTTTTTTTGTCGGGAATGGTTGGTGTAAAAAATTGGAAGTTTTTTGTAGTGGCACAAGTGTGTAATCATGTTTCCTGTATTAGCTAGGTAGGTATAGCTAGGTGACGTTAGTTGATGTGACGTCATGTTATCGGGAAACCATATATATCATCATGCTTTGCCGAAAGTCTGATTCCATATTAACATATTCCAATCATTTGGTTCCAGGGCATTTGAACGAGATCTTTCAGGATCAGTTGATTTCCGACAACGCACTGAAAATGTCCGGCGCTTTTGCTATCTCACTTGAAACGAGCATTGATAGAAGTGAGCTCGACTCCTGTTTACAACAACTTCAGGTAGGAAAAACGCAATTGTAAAAAAATTAGTCGTACATTCTTTTTTTTTTAAATGCCTTACCGGTACCTACAAATGTGTTAAAAATGCCTTTATATAACAAGTTTATTTCGTTGTAAATTACACCGTTATTTCATTTTTGTTTCATATTACAACTGCGAACCCTATAACGATTTGTGTTTTAACAGGGCGCCCCAAGCGGTGGAAAAGGATTAGCTCATTCAGTCGCAAGACGGCAGCCGGGAGCAAGCACTTGGGCACCATCCCCTATCCGCTTGAAGGCGCCATACAAACAGACGCCAAGGTTTCCGCTGACTGGGATGCAATCCAACTCTCAGTTTCGGTAATTGTTAAAAGACCAACGTTATAACAAAATGAAATGCCTATGTACTACGTCCCCCTGTTTTAAAATAAATATACTAGCCAGTTTTTACACCCATTTTCTTTTACCGCGACAAGTAAATTTGCTGTTTCAAGTTGTTTCTGATGATGACAACAGAGTTTGTGGAAACGTAGATAATGTTTTACACACAAGTACTGGCTTGTATCTTCTTATAGAGACTATTTAAAACCGTGAATTGTGTTTAATTAACCATCATCATAGTTCTAGGATTGTTTAATATAGCATTTAAATAGTAAGACAAATTATCTAAACTTTTAACGACGATTACAGGGTATCATCTGTCCCTGCCAGTCGATCTGTTACCGTTGAACTAGCTCCAAGCGTTCGCACAGTGAGGCCGGAGCCACGCGGGTCAATTGGGCGGGGAGAGAAGCCTCGAATCCCCGGCAAATCTGATAGCGTACACGGCGTCATTTACGACGAGTCAAACGACCTACCCAACGATGCAGACGAACGGTTGGCGGAGAAAGAACTAGAAGCACGTGACCCAGAGAGTCAATCAGCGCCGCCTCCGACTCCCGAATTTCCAGAAGGTATGGTCTGAGTGAATACAACGACCTGCATTTTCTTGGACTAAAACATTGTTGTTAGTTTGTGTAGCCCCAGTTTGCGCAAAACACAATGTATGAGAACTTGTTGCACTTATGCACCCCAAAGATTTAGTGTATTTTGAAAATGCCACAGGTATCAAGTATATAGGAGAAAATGTTTAATAAGCGGAGAAACAATTTGGAAAAGTGCAACACTTCTATTAAAAATGTTAATTAATTGCCAGAAAACTCGTATTTAGTGAATACAGTTTATTACAACGTTTCAACAATCGCTGTTATCATTATCAGTTTAATTAAGGGACTCTTCAAGCCCGTATCTTGTTTCCTAAATTTAAAGAGGCTTCGATAAAAGAAATTTTAAACGCACACATTTTTAGACCCTTCCGGTGCAACGGCGGACAAACACGGAAAAGGCGATGATCTTGGGATTAAGGACGCGATGGAAGATTTGCACAAAAGGACACAAGAAGCGGAGACCGCTTACAGGTAGACCTTTATCAGATAAAATGAAAAAGGATAAACTGGAGTTTCTCTAAAAAAGGCAAGGTGGTTTAGATGCAGGCACGATTAATGTCTTCCAATACAGTCCTATGATCCAACACGAAATTCCTTCACTTTCTGTTTGTTTGATTCGTTTATTTGAAGAAAACTGTGCAATAGTCCGGCTAAAAACCTGTTTATATGTTTTTTCTTAACCCGGGACGATCCCGAGGACGAATTCCTATCAGTTTATTTTATGTCTGTGGGTCGGGGCGCCTCAATCCTTTCGACAAAGCGCTCGCTCATTTTTAAGTGTATTTTTTTCACGGGGTTCGAGCCCAGGACGATCCCGAGAACGAATCCCGATCAGCTTTTTTTTCATGTCTGGATATGGGTCGAGCGCCTCCATTCATTCGACCAAGGGCTTGCCCATATTTAAATGTATTGTTTTCAGAAATTTCGATGAAACAGTGTTGCGACGCCTAGTGGACGCACTCAAAGGTTCATCCAAACTCGGGATCGAAAAAATCCATCATGTCAGCGACCTACGTAAGTACGCCACTATATTACGTCAGAATGACGCAGCAGACACTGCGCAACTGGTCGAGGAATTCGTCAACGTCACCGAATCACTGGACCGTATCCATCGTGACGTCACCTCCAAGATTTGGCTTCGGGTCGCCGAAAATTCGTCTGCGTCGGCGAGATCACGTGACTCCACCGGCAGCCATCGGAGGTCGCCCTTGAGAAACCAAGTGACACAATCAATAGAAATCTGGCAGAAGATGTTGGATCCTAAATATGACTTCAGCGAGCTAGAATCGAATGAAGAAGAGCATTTAAGGAAGATTCTCTCGCAGCAGGAGCTGGATGAATACGGAGGACTCCTCTCCCATGTGCCGGCGCTCCTCGCTACAGCAAGAACCTGTTATCAATTGCTCAATCATTACATGCAAGCGCCTTGATGTGGCCACGTGATTGAATGGTGTGTTCCTTCTTATATGGGTAAAAGTTCTTTTGTAGTAACTCTCTATTCCAGCACGAGTGCTTAACCGCTATAACATTTGGTTGAGCACTCAGAATCTTTTTACACAATTTTTGGTTTGCGCTGATTTGAGAAAACAACTTTTCCAAAAAAAGAAATTTAATCTTCAGATCCGGAAAAATTTTAATACAATAACAGCAACTATCCTTGCATCACCCAAATATGCTTTAGCTAAGATCCCCAATGCTAGCGAATTCTGCTCACAAACCTTGTAACTTTTTCCTCACACTGATGTTCTTTTATTCATGTACACGTATGGTAAATAATCCTTGCATCAGAACAAACAGTTACTGTAAAGCAGTTACAGACGTTTTGTCTCTACTGACTTCACCGAAACCTCTTTGAAACAAAATATTTATTGTTTTGCCCAGGAACAAAAAGAATTTTAAAAACAAACTTACACAATTTTTTTTAGACTTTTTCCTGTTTAAGCGCCAAACATGTAGACGAACATTACATTGTTTACTTTTGTAAATAAAAACAGTGAACATCACAACCACAACACCAACCACGCACCGAAACCACTTTGTAAAAAGCAACTGTAAGTACTTTAATTTTGTTCACATTTAAGTTATTTCAGTAATTATGCACACGAGCACTTTGTTAACCTTTATGTATGCAGGAATACCGAAGCCATATGTTCCACGTATTAGCATTTTGTGTGGTGTGTTTTTTCAGTATTGTGGTGTCTTTAATTTGCGATCGTTTCTTGATCTTTAATTGTTTTGTTCAGATCGTTAGAACCTGAACAATCCGAACGTATTTTATTTGTAATATTTTTCGGGACTTTGTTGTTTGATGCCTATTGCAGCGGGCAAAATTGCGAGTTTGCTTGTATCTCAACAGAATTAATGTGTGGATAACCTTTATGTGAACGCTCACAACTATAAATTACTTACTTTGTTTTTCACCTAGCGAAATAAACTGAACTGACTTCAAGCACCGCAAAAATATCATCCTATTGCAAAAATATTTTTGGAAACACGGTGCTATAAGAATACCCCTTGTATTACTTTTTTTGCAAATATTGTTCGGTTGCATTTCTGTATTGTTATAACTTACTGATGTATATTGTATATCTGAAGATATCATAAGTAATTTCGCCTTGTAGATCAATTAATTTGTTGCACATTTTACAAGTTCAAGCAAAGTCATGTGTTGGTTGTTTACGTGTTATTAATGCGCCATTTTAGTTCTGTTTGTATACAGTGTAAATAACATAAAAATAAGAGATTATTAACAATATTTTTCTACCCGTTCGAAAAGAGCTGTTCATTTGCCTTTCAATTTTCACAAATAGTAGTAACTATTTTCAATTGAAGCTTTTGTGCCTAATTTGACCCGACGCGATTTTGCACTAAGGTTTGTTTAGTCCATAAATTATGCTATAATCGCCAAATAAATGTACAAACCAACTTTGTTCATTTGGGAAGTGAGTGTGGGCTGTACTAGGAAAGCGGTGGACTGTTTACAAAAGCGAATTCGTAAACGAATGCTAAAGTTGAGTAGAGTTAAATAATAATGTCCTACAAGGCATTAAAAATATTTTTTTGAAAAAATTGTAAAATTTACACTGACGCCAACTGGAGAAACCAAATGACGAAGGTCCCCGGAAATAAAATATTAGCTTAGCACTGCCCCAAGTGGCTATTGTGTTGTCTAGCAACAGGAAAACTACCCAGGGAAGTAGAAAGCCGATTTTGAAAATTGCTGCCGATTTTATTAACATCTGACTGTGATCAACATTAGTTCGAGAAAACAAAACCCGAAGAAAAATCGCTATGGCAGATAATCCGAGGTTTGATTTTAGTTTTTTGTTAAATCGGTTGCCATTATTGGTCTGATATTTGTGTTTGATGTTTATATTTTTTTAGGGACGACGAAGATCAACCTGGATTTGCAAAAGCTGTCTCAAGGGTAACTGTCAAAGCCCTACAAGAGGTACCACGAAATAAAATTTAGCGAACTAGGTGCCCAATATAAGAAACGTAGGGACAAAACTTGTTGTGTCAAGTTTATTTGGGGTTCTTAAGCTCGTAACATGTAAGTTTCATGATAACCTCATTTGCAATACACTGTATCATACCACTTTTCCTATCACAAATGAATAGTTTTTAGGCCCACCTTTTCCTATTTCACTAATGTTTTTCCTAGTTGTGATTTCCATGATCTGACAAAAACAGTCATATGTACATCCAAACAGTTAATTAACCCAGTTAAATCATGTTGTCGATGCCCCATGTTTTGCCCCCCCCCCCCAATTTATTAGTTTTAATCGTTGTTAGACCTAGGTCAAAAATGAAACAAACAACAACAAAATTTTAATTACACTGATTTTAAGTGTTTTGGGCCCAAAGACACTGTTTAATTGTCACCACAATAATCTACAAAATCACATGTGAAAATTAAAGTGCGCAGTCAAAGTAATTGTCTTGTTTTTTTAGTTAAGTTTAGATGACATGCATTCTGTGGATGCTGATGAAATGAATGTTGGGCCACCACCCACAGAAAGTGGTGATGATGATGATGATGGTAGACACAGTAGACCAAGCAGTGCCACTCAAGGTAAGTATGTATTTTTTCTGAAAAAAATCTTGCAATCATGTATTTGCAAGATTCAGCCATGCCACCTTGTCGGCAACCCATATCAAGCCGTAGGCCAAAACTAAGGTCATCAAGGTTTCAACAGGTCGTAGTATTAATCCATTCCCTTTATTATTTATGATATTGGTAAACTTGCTAATTGAGGGTATTTTAAACAGATTAATCCCTAATTTAGAAAAAGTGCAAAGCGGCAGGACATCTTATGCCCAACAATGTTAACCACCATAGAACAATAGTTATGAACTGTTATTTTAGCGCCTCCTTTGTCTTCCGGAAAATTAATTGATTGTTACACTATTGGTTTGGTATCCCACTGCGTTTTGGCGTACTCTTTATGTGCTCGCAATGATTTTGCTTCATTGCTCTGAAGAAGCCCATTGTTCTGGTGGGCGAAACATCAGAAAAAATTACAAGTTATTTAACGAAAAAACTAGAATTTTTTGTGTGGTTTAACACTGGTAGAATGACAAACAGTCTTGTTAACCACTATTACAGCAGTAAACCTTGCAACAAAATGTTTGTAACAAATTCAAAAGGCTGGCCAACATTCAAAACACAAAAAGACAAAAAAACAAACCATCAGACATTTTAACCAACTGTCTCTGGGCCTATAATCCAGGAATTTTTCAGTTAGGGAATGAATGGGCAGGGGGGTGTATAGGTATTTTTTGCCCCCTCTGCACACACGCTGTCATTTTAATTTATTGCTAATTAGTAATTACACAATCAAGAACTTATTATGCATAAACTTAAACTCTGAGTGTAAAAAAAGTTCATTCCAACTGCCACGATGGCCTAGTGACTGGGTTGACTGCTTTGTGCTTGCAAGGTTCTAATCCTGTCTCAGTCGCTTGTGTTTCCCAGGCCAAAAACTTATAAGGCATTGCTCCAACCCAGTTGAGAATAATGCATTCAGGCATTGTTCTGCCCGCCGAGAATAAAAAACCAGCAAACATTCCTTCCATACAAAATACTGTAAGATATCACATGTTGTTTTCACCAATGACTTTTTCAAGGTGATGCGAGCACACTGTTAAGAAACCTTGGTGAGGGATTGGGACATATTGACACTGAGACTGAAGAAGAGGAAGACATGGAGAGGGTAAAGTTATACTTAAAAATGATGGCTACCTTAAAATACCACAGGGCATTCTGTACTCATACTTTAGTTGTGCCATCCCTGGTTTAATTTATTTATATTGTTAACTTCCTGTCGCAATGGCAGTATCCAGAGTATGCCTAGTACTGTCTATGCACCAAAACGTCTTGTAAAACAAGCGGCCTTAACATCGCATTGATATAGTCCACAAATAAATTTGTTTTGATCTTTATCTAGTGAGGGGGAGGGGCATTTTCAAATCACCCAGATGATCAAGGGGTGGTGCAAGATAAATGGCTTAGTAAAACTGATCTAAAGTAAACCAACTGGGTTTGCTATTTTCCTGCATTGTAACATACATAAATTTTTTAGAAAACTCATCTAAATAATACTATACACAGGATCTTGATTTTTACAGTTTTCTAACTTGTTTTGTATTCAGGAATCTGATTCAGAGCCTGAAGAAGAAGTTCAATCCGATCTTGTTGTCCTCGATCCCGATCATCCTCTAATGAAAAGATTCCAATCTGCTTTGAAAAATCAGCTAACTAAACAACTGGAGAAAGCCAGACTTGAACACAAGGAACTGGTGGGTTGTTATAACTTGCCTTGTTCTCCTAAACTTGTCCATTGCACTTTAACTGGCATTAGTACTTTACTTATTGCCTTTAGTAAAACCATTTGTTTTGTTCTAAATTTCATCTTTTTTGTGTTGCTTATTTGTGCTGAAATATATTCCACAGAAGACAGGCACATTTGTGTTCATTTGGTAAAAATCCCTAAACATTAGTACTTACCTTCTGTACAACCACTGCTGTTCCTTCCTACAAGTTTTATTCTAAAATTCATAGTTTTTGTGTTACTTAGTTCCATTGAAATATATTCCACTGAAAACATGTGTACATATGTTTACTTGGTAAAAAGCCCTAAACAATTTATTTGTGGCATTTTTGCTTCACAAATTTCTGAATATCAGTCCATAAAATCAAATGTAGCCAGTGCTTAACCATTTATTGGTATCAAAAATATTTGTTCTCCTAGATC